>PVJA010002870.1:27842-101228 GCA_004027025.1 Myocastor coypus | reverse complement strand
AGTAGAGAAAACCAGCAGAAGGTAATTTTCTTCCCAGTAGCCAACGATTCTTATAAAAAACAGTGAGTACAGTCAAAAGAGCAAACCATTTCCAAAGTGAAGTGATATATACATTCTTATTATGACCCAGGGTAGTCAGATAATTAAGTAGTAACAATTTTGCTGACACTTAACTATATTAAGAAGAAAACTTGTTGAACCAGAAATACCAATGAGATGTTTGTTAAAAAACTAACATTGGTGGGTATTTTCTTCATACAACTGCGTATATCCAGGGAGAAATTTTTCGGTTTGCTCGGCCCTATTTATAAGTGCATTTGATTCTATCATCACCCTCAGGCTATGAAGCCTGGCTAAAATGTGGAAATTCTGTTCAGAGTTCAGGAAGACCTTTAAATCAGCAAGTTGAAACCACAAGCTTGAAAAATACAGTATTTGAAATTCCTTGGAAGTGTGTAAGTAATATGTCTGAAATGAAAGTTAATCCAAAACAAGTAGTTATAGATGTAATGTTTTTCAAATCTAAAGTCCAAATTAATGTGATATATCTTATTCAAAGAACTCAATAGACCTCACTGAATAACTTTTCCTTCTTGGATTCTTAATAAATCTTTAAACAATTTTGATATTCTAAATCACGTCTACCAATAAAAGATGTAAAAGATGGTTTAGGGCCGGCAAGATAGCTCAGTGGACTAATCACCTGCTTAGGTGAATGCAGGGAGCAGGGTTCAATCCCCCACACCACATACTACACCAGCCCCACCCCAAGCTGCACTGAGCCAGCCACTGAGTCCACACCTGGTAGTGCACGCCTGTAATCCCAGAATTGGGAAGGCTGAAAATAGGAGGATCACTATGAGTCCAAGCTGAGTAGTGAGACCCTGTATCAAATACATAAAAATTTTTTTCTTTTAAGATGATTCTTCAAAAATCCCAACTAGGGTATAACTTCCAGAATTGTTTCATTTATTGAAGTCTTGCTTATCCTTCATTCAGTAAGGCATCACACCATTACTTTGTGTTTTGAAGGACCACTGCTGATATGACAGACTTGCTTTCTGAGATAGAAACACAGCCGTTAGAATGGCTGTCTGGCTGTAGGAAGCACATCTGCTCTGGTGGAAATGGCCCCTTGCTACTTCTCTGAGGCATGCTTTGTGTGGTGGAAGAAGGCATTTGAAAGGCAGTCCATGTCTTGGGGAGCTGGTTCTCAAACAGTGTCAGGCTCCACTGGACAGAGGGCATTGACTCTGGACACACTATGGATGCTGAGAAGAATCAAATAGGAGTTTAGCAGCACAGGGAGAGTTTGGAAGACCAAGGCTAAGTCTGACCAGGAAGGTAAGTTGGATACTTCCTGCATGGCACAGGGACCTCATAAAAGAATGACATTTGCCCTGCCCTGACAGCCCTCAAGTTGGTTTGCCATCTCCCTGAATCTAAGCCAAAGTCATCACTAAGCCCTATAGGATCTGCATGTAAGCTAAATGTGTGAATGTACACACACACACACACACACACACACACACACACACACCATCATCATCATCAACATCATCATCATCCCCACCACAACTCCCATAGTGCTCTCTGTTTCTTTACCGCCCAGCCACACCCACCTTCCCAGAATGCAACACATGCGTGCCCATCTCTGAGACATCATACTTCCAGTCCCCTTTATACCTTCCTCTTCTCTATCTAGCCTCATGTTTCTCTATAGGTCTTAGTACCTTTGGACACTATTTAGGTTTCTTGTGATTTTTTTCTGTCTATCCAGCCTTACTAGAATGTAAGGACCCTGCTGCCCTATTAGTGAGAGGACCCCAGGCACTGATAGAAGGCCTGGGTGTGGCAGGAAGAGCCAGTACTACACAGAACAGAAGAGAGGAAGGTGCCATGCTGATTTCTGTAGGTCAGAGCTCAGGACACCTGGTGGCTTCCCAGCTTGCCCAGCTCTGCTCCATGAGAAGGGTGTCTCAGTGCTTATGCTCCCCTGTCCCCCTGTGAACTCTCAGTCTTTTTTGAAAAGGGCTGGAGAGGAAAACAGGAGTAGAACTTGGGGTCCAGGGAGTCAGGAACCAAGCTAACTTTTTTCCCTAAACCAAACACCAAAGCTGAGCAGTGTCAAGCAAAGCAGGAATGACCAGTGTCAGTGCTGCTGTGAAACACGGTTTGCTTCGGAATCTGACCTAGCTGATCCCCAGCTCTGAGATGGCTCTCGGGCTGCTTAAATTCCTCAGATTTCCTCATCTGCAAAAGTGAGAATGACACTTACCACAGATGATCATTGCAGGTGTCCAGCAATATATTTCATGTTTAGAGGTTCCTACGGTTCATGGATTACAGGATGTTCACATAAACGGTAGCTTTCTAGAACCACGGAAGACTGGAGTCTTTGCACATACCAGAGAGAGCTAAGAACAGATCCTGATTCCTCTTGCTAGTATCTATGCTGCCCTCCAAAGAACTTTGGGAAACCAACAGCAACATTATGATCGTTTGCCTTATTCGCTTTTTGTCCATGTGCATGTACATGTATGTGGGTATGTGTTTAAGAAAGGTGCATGTGTGTATACACACATATACACACACACTATTATATATAAAGCCTAATTCAAAATATATGCATACAGATTTGCCCTGCTGTACGATCCTAGGTGCATTACCAGAACCTCTGTCTTCATGTTGGCTTTAGAATAAATGTGACAGAACCAGAGCACATTGCTTAGTGGATTTTCTCAAAGTTTTTTTTTTAAATATGGTTAAGCATTTTTAAATCGGTCAGTCATGTATTCAGAACATATGTCAAATCAGTTTTTAAAAATATCAGATACTTCAGGCTGTAGAAATAATCTATTTCCTGTTCACTTTGACACAAACATTCCTTCTAGTTTCTTAAAAATATAGTCTCCTGTTGGGATGTTGGCTTCTTAGTTTAAGGTATAAATTCTAACAGTTTCTAAACTTTCAAGCTGTATTCTACTTAGGTTAGAATTCAACCAAAATGATAAACAATGACCAAGTGTATAAAATATGAAACTCTTGGATTAAAAGTGAAAGTTTTTCATTGTTTCTATTATAATAGTAATACTAACTAAAATCCAATGCAGATTTATTCTGTTCGGTCCTATTCTGAATACTTACGTTGTGAATTCGTTTAAGCCTTGCACAATATTTTTGAGAATACTGTTGTCTTCAACCCACCAAGATGTACCAAAGCTAAATAACTTGCCCAAAATCATACAGTTTGGAAATATATTGCATTGCCTGAAGAGACTGCCTGCTGTGAAATATGCAGGCAAGTGGATTGTGTGCAAAAAGGGTCTGGACTGAGCACAGAGATTTTCCCAAAGCGCAGAAACATAAGGACACACAGTGGACCTCAGATAGAGGCACCTTGAAGCCACAGCCTGGGCTCCTGTATCTTCACTCTGAAGCTGGTTTTTTTTTCCACATTCTTTCCAAGCCATTGGAGTCATTCACACAAATGTTTCATCAACTGCGCCTTCCCAAAACAACTGAAGGGATATTTCAAGTTCTGTTCTCTAACAGGTATTTTCTAGAGTGAACTTGACCAATTCACACATCGTTTTCAAGAGTAGATTTAATGGTATTTCACAGTTCATGCTCCCTCCCCTCTGTCCACAAACACATGCAATCTGTACAGAAACCCAAAGGGCCTGCTGCCGAGTCACCTTGCTAGATGAGTTTCTTATATTGAGCTGTTGTGCAATGACCCAATTTTATATTTTTCATGATGGAGTAAATGTTGACGTTCTTGAGAGCCTGGACACTGACCTAGATTTCATCCTGATGTCAGTGGGAAGCCACTGAAAGGCCGTATTGAATCACATAGCTTAGGAAGACCAAGCTGGAAGCCAAATGATCATGAGCCTGCAACCCCTGGGTAGAAGACCTGTGGCCGCCCTGGCTGGTGTGACACACGGATGTGCTGGCCTCAGCACAGGCACCCACTGCGCAGAACCCAGGCCATTGGCTGAGCTCACATCCGGCAACCATGGCATCCTCCACAGGTTATGGCAAAGGCAACTGCGACTGGGCTTAGGGATGGAATTTAGAGACGTATTTTAGAATTAGGAATAGTTCTAATCACATGAGCTCAAGTCAAGTAAAGATTATAGAGAAAGCAGCAAACTGAGGGAAAAACAATATATTCTCAAGACTTTGCCTTTTTAAAAATGAGTATTTGTTTATTTACTTATTTTGAGGTAGGGTCTTTGTGTTGGCTGCCCAGGTTGCCCTTGACTTCACAGATCACCCAGCCTGGGCTCCCTGACTACACAAATTATTGGGGTACCCAATCTCATCCAGCAAAATCAGCATTTATTGAGTGATTATTTAGGGAACAGTGTGCTTAGCCAGACGTGGCCGTGCACACTTCCAACATCAGCGCTCTGTGAGGCCAGAGAGTCTGAGGCTGTCTGGACAGTTTAGCAATTTTGTGAGACCCTGTCTCAAAATAAAGGGTTTTTGAAAGGTCTGCAGATGTAGCTCAGTGCTAAGGCCATGGGTTCAATCTCTCAGTCTGGAGAGAGAGAGAGAGAGACAGAAACAGACAGAGAGACAGACAGAGAGAGACAGACAGACAGACAGACAGACAGAGGAGAGGAGAGGAGAGGAGAGATCTCCATTGAAAGTCATAAGTCATAAGCTTTGGGTACAGTGCTGGGCTGGAATTTCAGCATTTTGAGTTAGGTGACCTGGGCCGATAACCTCCTAAGGATTGGTTTCCCACTCTGTAAAGAAGGGGACTCTAAATACAATCGCTGGGCTGGTGAGTGGCAGAACACCCACCAAGTACCTGACTCCCTCTCTGGCACAGGCTGGAGCACTCTGGTGGTTACTTTTTATTTTCTCAGCTGAAAAAAAAATTGTTGAGTTCTCATGTACTAGAACCACACAGCTGAGCTTCATGGTATAGTGGTGAAAAAGGCAGAGACATCCCCTGATTTCCCAGAACTTGAAACTACTCGAGAAACAGACACCAAGTAAACACTACATGTTGCAGGAGGAGCATGGGGAAGTTTGGGATGCATAACTGTGGGGAGTAGAAAGGGAAAATTCAGCAACAGAGAAATGTGAAGCAGGGGAGGAGGTGGCAGGATTGCACCAGCAAAGGAACAGCAAGCAGCAGACCAGGGCTCTCCAGATGGGCTCACCTGGCACTGGCAGGAAAGGGCTTTGCCCCCAAGGCCTTGCTGAGGAGGGCTGTTTGGACTTTTGAAATGCTTTTCCTGGAATGAAGTAGAAGTTAGCAGCAGAAATGAGTAAGATAGCACCCTGGCCATTAAAACTGTACAATCTCACAGTAGGAGGGATGGGAAGAAAGAGCCCAGCTTACCAGCACAGAAGGCCCAGGAAGAAAACCCTACTAGGTGCCAAATCCTTGGTGGTGCTTGAAGGAAAGGAACACCGCCCTTCACTGGTGACTCTTTTGAGACAGATCTTTGAGACTACAGCGATGCGGAGAACTGTGGCAGTGAGGCTCCCCGCCCCCTCCAGATAGCCCTGAGAGGTGGAATTGCCCTGCTTGCTCTCACTGCTTTAGTGTGCAGTGACTGGACGCTACCTTTGCCTTCCTTCCACCGCTCCACATTTCCGAATCCCTTTGGGAGCCAGCTCTGCCACCCTCGGGGCCTGCCTTGCCTCTAAATCCCAGTCCCATGCTCTCTATGCTTCAAATTGCTACCATGTGTCCCGCCCTCCTCCTCCTCCTCCCTTCCTTCCCGAGGAATTCCCAGCTGGATGCCTGCGGAAGCCTACAGCGTGGAGAGCGCTTCCTGCAGCCCCTACCCCGTGAACTCTGTACCTGCGCCTCGCCACTGCGTCTATACGCTTATTGAAAAGTTAACAGCACAGGAAATGCGACCTCATCCCCCTGGCATCGCCAGCGACATCGCCTGGGGTCTGAGCAGCACGGGGGAGGGGGGGGTGTCATAACTGCCACATCATATAGTTGTAGCAACTTTCTGTTTCCTTTAAGTTGTTTGATGTAACCCAAACCGAGACTGAAAAAAAAAAAAAAAAAAAAAATGCCTGGCTCCAACTCCACCCTGGCTTGGTACTTGGTTTCTCTTCATTTCTGAAAAGAGAACATCAAAGGAGGAGACTCTTCCTTAAAGCACAATCATTCAAGTAGTCATATTCCTTTCAAGTGGAACCTTTCCATACCCGACGCCCCAGTTGGGCGAGGTTCCTTCTCCCACTGGGATTGTTTTCTGCTCTGCCGTGAGGCCTGATTGAACAGAGCTCCTGTGCCCAGGGCAGCGCCACGCTTGACGTCTGATGCACCCTGCGTGGACACCACAGGCTTCCAGTGAGGGAGCCCCACACCGCATGAGGAGGCCTGTGCACCCCGAAGGTAGGCCACTATAGGGCACAGCGAGGATCCGTCGTCGCTTTTTTGGTTGGTATTCTTCTTAGGATGCTTGATCAGTCAGTCAGTCAGCAGGCAGGCACCCCTGTGTTCCAGAGGCTCAGGCAGATCTCGGCAACAGGCAGGCCCGCTAAACTCAGGAGCAGAGGGCTTTGCTCGTTTAAAAATACTAGAAAATTGAGGGGAAATGGATTCCTCTCCTTTCATTATGTGCAAATCTAGAGGAAGAAGGAGAAGGAGAAGGAGAAGGAGGAGGAGGAGGAGGAGGAGGAGGAGGAGGAGGAGGAGAAGGAGAAGGAGAAGGAGGAGGAGGAGGAGGAGGAGGAGGAGGAGGAGGAGGAGGAGGAGAAGGAGAAGGAGAAGGAGAAGGAGAAGGAGAAGGAGAAGGAGAAGGAGAAGAAGAAGAAGAAAACTGAAGTCCAGGTTTTCACACCTTAAATCTAGGAAGAAGGAGCTTGACCCAGAGCTTCGGACCCTCCAGTATCCCTGCACCCTGACCCATCATGTGCAGACTGGCCCAGGGGATCCTGTGTGGCCAAGGAAACAAGCCCTGCTTAGACTTTTACCTCTGTTTGAACAAGGGATTACTTAGATGGGAGCCATGTTCATCCTTCCAGACTTGCTTCTTACCCTTCCAGTTTCCTTTCCGGGCTCATTGTTCAAAAGAAGGAGCCCGTGCTGCAGCTCGTAGCTCGCCTTCTTTGAGTCACTTCAAACCATCATGGCCCCTTCCACCGCGCCGGGGCGTCGTGGTGTCATGTGATCCGCACAGAGGTTGAAATCGCATGTCTCTTTGTCCAGGGGAGAACAGAAGTGCCGTGCCATCAGAGAGCTTCTAACTCTAAGAATATATGTGGCTCTGCCTACAGCGAATGCAGAGACTTTCCTAAGAACTCACACTGACTTAGGGATCAGAAGAGGCAATTTTAAGTTCAACTTTTCGTTGGACTCAAAAATCACTAGCTCTCTTCAGCCGGATTTCTCACTTTATACCATTAAAGAATGCTACCGTTTTTGTGTTTTGAAAAAGCAAATTATGTTTTCACTAAAATAATTTTATTATCCATCAAGCTACTACTTTGCACAGTCTGGAAAGGGACAGTCCAGTAGATCTCACGCTGTCCAGTAAACTAAAGCTAAGCCATGGTTTCCAGAGGTGATTTTAACACCAACAAAACCTAATTTTTTCCAGGGAGTAATAATATTGAACATGGCACTTTGAAGTTCAGAAAAACAACCTCAGCTTTAACAAATTATAGCACATTTTTCTTAGAGATGAAATTCAATACCACGTAATTTTTTTTTTTAATTTTTATTTATTTATTTTTTTCTTGTTTCAGAACCTTTGTTTGTTTATTCACTCATTTTTATGGCCGGCTCAGCCCGCACCGAGAGCAGGGCTGGTGCAGCATGTGGTGCCGGGGATCGAACCGTGGTCCCTGAAGCCGCCCAAGCTTTCCCAAGCAGGCGCTTTAGACCACTGAGCCATCCTGCCGGGCCCCTACCACATAATTTTTAAAGTAAATCCCATTTCTTTTCATTGCGTACGTTGTGGGACCTTTTGTCCAAGCATCGCTTGTCGTTGAAGTGCCATAAAGTGCTTATGTGGGTGATTTTGTGCTGGGCAATAATGTAAATGGAAGTATTTTCTTTGTTTATTGAAAGTGTTAATGTTTAATTGTTTGATCAATCTTATACACCAATATGTATTAATCTAAACTGATCCAATGATGAAAATATGTAATATAACCATTGTTAAACTTTTCTGGTTTTGAAATTCTGTACTATATGTAAAAAAATAAATACATAAATTTTTAATTAAAAAAAAAGAGATCAAGGACTGGCAAGATAGTTCAGCAATCTAAAGTGTCTTAGGCAAGCTTGGGCAACCACAGGGATGGCAGTTCAATCCCCAGCACCATGCACTGTTACACCAGTCCCACCCCCAGGGCAGGCTAAACCAGCTATAATATAAATTAATAAATAAAGTTTAAAAAAAAATCAAGACATATGGCCAGAAAAATCTAGATCTGCTTAGAAAGAGCTGAGGACAGAGATTTAAAAATGGGAGAAATGAAGTTTTTGCCTGTTTGTTTTGTGGTAATAGGGACTGGACCAACGGCCTGGCACATACGAGGCAAGCAGTGTACCACTAAGCCTCACCCCAGCCCCAAGGCTGTGCTCAATAGCACTTAGTTTCCCAACTGTGGGAGTCCTATTTGATATAAAAATATCACTGGCTCATTGTGGTATAAAACTTCCTAGCTTTTCCTAAAGTTTCAGTTGCTTGTTTGTCTGCTTATAACTGTGCAAGGAAATTTAGTCATACATTTATTTAGTTACTGCATTTATGCAAATGGCCATTGTTATGGCGGAATTTTTTACCCGGCTATGTTAAACTTCATCACATGAAGTGGCCATCTGTCTCCTGCTCGTGGCCAAGCTTCCACCTGGAGAACACGCCCCAGGAGTTTCTTGCCCACTCTTCTCTTCCCGTGCCCTTTTGGCCTTAGATCAGCTCGGTGGTCACCTGTTCCTTAAAGTTAGGTGCTGGACTCCGGGAGTTCTCAGCGTTCTTCTATTTCAGCATTTAGCACAATGGCCTAGCTATTTGCTTACAGTCCTGCCTATCCCATGGGACTCTCAGACGCTCTGAAGGGACACATTTTACCCATCCCCAAGGCCTGGCTGTAAATTAGTGGAGTATCAGCCATTGCCCGAGTCCAGTGAACCTGACTGGAGTGCGCAAAACGTGGTCACAGTCCAGTGAACCTGACTGGAGTGCGCAAAACATGGTCGCATTACCTGTGGCATAGCGTGGTCTTCTTTTTGTTGTTCTTCGTGTTGTGGTTCATCATAAAGTGGACATAGAAAACTTGGAAGGACAGCAGAAGCTTGGGAAATGCTGGCTGAAAATTCTTCAAGGGGACAAAGTACAACCTGAACTCCAGGTCAGCGTGGGCAAATTGTCTTCCTTCTTCATTAGTACACAACCGCAGATGTCAGGACGGCGTTCTGGGTGCAGGGCTGGCGCCAGTGCGTAACATGTGATAATTTTGTTGTCGTTCTCTTCCCCTCCACTCACTCCCCTCCCTTCATCTCTTTGTCTCCTCTTGTCTGGGAAGAATTTATCTCACCACTTACTGGTGTCTGTCTTTTATTTTGCCCTTTATCTATATTTGAGGTGCTCCTAAGAGAAACCATGCTTGTGTGACTGATTTATTTCATTAATAATGAAATAAATTATGCCTCCACCCTCCTACAAATCAATCAAGTTTATCATGCATGACAGGGTAGCACTCCATCATGTATAAATACCACATTTTCTCCATCTAGTCATCTGTTGATGGGCATATTCACTGCTTCCAAGATTTAAGTATTAGGAATTGTGTTTCTATCAACTTGGGTATGCATGTATTGCTGTAATGGAATGCTTTCACTTTCTTGGAAAGATACTTCAGAGTAGTTGAGCTGACAGGCATTTCTAGTTTTAGTTTTCCGAGGAGCCTCTATACTGACTTCCCTAGTGATTACTCTAGTTTGCATTCCCACCAACAGTATAGAAGGCTCCTTACCCCCTACAGCTTGGCCCTACATGTTATTGTTAGTCTTCTTCCTGACTGACGTTCTTTCTGGGAAGATACCTGAGAATCTTCTGGAATCTTGGTGTTCTTTTGATTTCTACTTCTCTAATTTCAGTACTGTTAAATTCTGTAGTTACTGGCCATCAGTACTTCTGAGCAGGGTCTATTCTCCTTTCTAGTCTCATCTGTGAGAAGGCACCTTTCATCTTATAACCTAGAGCCATGTCTGGTCTGGATTTAAGGTGACTAAGAAGTTGCTTCATCTATTTGAGTCATCCTTCTTCAGACTTACATTCTTAGGCATGTAAAGTCTGTGACAAAGCCTGTCAAGCAAGGAGTTCCGACTTTCTACATTGCCTGAACTCTGTACCTCTGGTTCCTTCTTTAAATAAGGTAGTAGTCTCTACTTCTCCAAGTTGTTGTAGGGAATATATGAAATCCAGTGTGTAAAAGGTATGGGCCAGGAGTCAACAGTAGACCACACACTACCAAGTAGAAAGTGGGATTATTAGATGATAGTGCCACGGCACAGGAGATAAATTCTAGCAGGAAGGGACAGAAAGAACTAGCCTTCGCTTAAACAAGGCTCTGTGTAAGTCATTCCTTTGCTGGGACAAAATACTCAGCCTTCACAATGTGAAGGGGCACAGGTATGCCTTTGGCACAGAGCTTCAGTGCTCTGCGTGGTGGGGGACGCCATGGAGCCCAGGAGAAGGCAGCGGTGGGAGGTGCGCCCTCCCTGTGTTGCCACACTGCGGTCCCGTGACCCGTGTCCTGCCCACACACTGCTGATAAGCACAGCACTCCATGATCCAATAAGCTCTCCGGGCATCTCTGAATCCAGCGGAGTTGGCAGTTGGGAGTAGCAGGCTCGGATTATCTCCCAGAGGCCCCGACGTCTGGTGAGTAACCTTTTGGACTTAGATACCCGCTGCTCACTGCCTGCTCTCGGGAAGATGAAAGGCTGGAGCCCAGCCCGCCCATCATGCTGGCCAGCTCGTCCCAACAGCATAGTACTTCCAGCTCCCCTGGGTCATCCTAAATTTGGAAGTAATCCAAGGACAGAAGATGGAATTTCCGTCCCCAGCCCACCCTTCATGGCATAGAGAGAGTTCGGAGTCTGCCTCCTTGAATTCGCTGACTGTGATGTGCATAGCCCTAGGGCCCCGCTGTGTGCAATTCCTGGTGTGCTTTCCGGCCTGAAGGCTAAGGGCTGCTGCGCAGAAGCGTTGTTCACGGTGGAAAGCGTCCACTGTCTGAGCTCTGGGGGGAGCCCTGGAGATCAATGCAGAGCTGTCGCGTGGCCCAGTACAGTGACAAATATCCCAAAGATCACAGTGGGTCCAGTGACAAAAAAAAAAAAAAAAGTTAAATTATTTTAGTGTCTTTTCTTCCCGAAGGCAGGGAAATATGGAAGACTTCAGGGAGGATTTCTGCCCGAAGCTTTGGTTTCAGCGGGCTGCAGAGTTTACTTATATGGAACACCTCATTCCCTGCCAAAACCAAATAAATGAAATGTTACCGGATTTAGAAAATAAGGAAAGTGGAACATTTGTTGTAATATGTGGATCTTAGAAAAATACTTGCTAGGAACGACTGTAAGGCTGGTGAACTTTCTGAAAGAGTGTTCATGAGCAAACGGAACCGTTCAGGGAGGAGCGGCGGCATTTTAGTTTACCAGGTCAAGGTGAGCTCTTGACACTCAAAGCTCGTTTCGGATGGAGAAGCGGAGGGGTTTTTGGACAGAGGAGTGGGTAGGGGTGTACGTGGGCCGAGGGATGTGAGAGAGGTGGGGGTAAAGGAGACCGTGCACTTAGTAGGAATTTAAAGGACAGAAGAGAGGCACACGGCAAAGATCACAACCGAATCGCTCCTGGAGGACCAGCTTCCAAAGGAGAATAAATTTGAGAGAGACACAGAACAGATCCAGGGCAGTGGAGAGAGAGGCTGAGAATCCCGTGACCGTAGCTACATAGCCAATTTGATGTGTAATTTTTTAGAATTCTAGTTCTGCTTCTGGGTGATTTGGGGCAAAAATTGTGAGGTCTGTGCTCCCCGTTTCCCTAAGGTGCGAGGCAAGCAGGTGGAAGGCAGTGCCCCTATAAAGTCCTTCAGGTTCCAAGGGCCTGTGATTGTGTAGGGGCAAAGTCACTGCTTTTTATGATCTGACATAGAACAGAAATCTAAATATGTAGCTCAATATACCAAACAGTATACTCGTGTTTCAGGACTTCGATATTTTTAGACTATGTCCTTTGATTTTTGTCTATCGCATGTACTGTGCAGTCAGAATGACTTGTCCACTTTTTTTTTCTTCTTCTTCTTCTTCTTCTTCTTCTTCTTCTTTGAATGAAAAGATTTGTGCCGCCCACATGCAGGGTTTGGCATGTCGTGAATGGTAGCCTACACATACGCAAATGAGAACGGGAGAGATAATTAAATCTGAGGTGGAAATAGAGTAGATTTGTGAATGAACAAAGGAAGTGTGTTTCTCTAGAAGCCAAGATGTCAAAGACACATTTCATTGGTACTGTATACTTTCAGTTTTCATGCAAATCAGCATTCAGCTGCTCAAACTCTGCATTTCTCAAAAATCCTTTGTATACATTAACTGTGAAATGTCAGGCATTTTAAATCCCAAATTTACAGAGCCGCATGGATGTGCCTTGGGCTGCACATGGGGAATCCAGTGGTAAAATGCAGCATGTGTCTTAGTTAAAAGTTGGAAACACGCAGCTCTGTTTTAAGACTTTGACTTCTGAACTTGAGCTTCTGTTTATTTTCTTAAGAAAATGCCTATGAAGCTGAAAAGGAGGCATGGAACTCAAAGGCTCCTATGATACTCCTGTCCTGCCCGCTTTGCCTGTGTCTCCATTTTGCCAAACCAGTGCCATACCTCTTGGCTCCCCAACTTCACACTGTGCTGCCTCTGGACTCCGCTCACTTGGGCATACCATGGGGCACAGGGCTGTGCCCTCAAGATCTCACATGGGCATGCCAACATGCTGCCCTGTTCAGGGCTTGCCCTCAGGACAAACATACTCTGATAGTGAAGCCAGAAGTCTCTGGGGTTCCTCCCACCAGCTATCCATCCACCTGCAGAGTGAAGCCCCGGAAGTAAAATACCTGCATAAAGCAGCAAGAGCGCAGAAATCTTGGCTGCTGCCCTAGCTCCCTCCCCAGAGCCACACTAACCCCTGAAAATACACAAACACGGAGGCCAGACCCTTAGAAGAGGTCACAAGGTTGTGACTTTGTTTTACATGAGACATTCTTCACCTTTCTCTTTGTTGTTTTTCTGTCTTGCCGGTTTTCTGTAGAAAGATCACTTACTGCATGGAAATTCAACTTGGCATTTTCTTTAGACAAAGTGATCTTTGAAACTACAGCCAACATTTCTTTTGGAGTAGGACTCCATTTCATAGAACACTTCCTAAGATTGCTGTTTACCAGGTTGGCTGTTTAAATCCTGCTCAGAGCTGGGTCACCCAGAATGTTTTTCTCTCTCTTCCTTGCTTTTTTGTTTGTACTCAACACAAAAGGATAGGGATTCAGGACCACCTGGAAACGGATTGGTGTATCTATGCGTGAGCTGGACAAAGCGCCCAAGCAACAGTGGCACTGAACATTCCAAGTCGCTCCGTCACACCCAGCCCTCCATCCAGAGTAAGGAGGCAGAGGCCTTGTGGTCCCGGTGCAGAAGCCTTTGGGTCTGCCGCATCCCCTCCTTCTTGCGGGAGCTGATCCGTCCTCCTGTCTATTAGAAGAGGCTTGTAGGGCTGAGGTCATCTCAGTCTTCCGCATCTGCCACTGGTACTTAGCCCTCGGCTAGTACTGAAAGTGGCGGAAGTAATGGCCTTTTAAAGAGCAGCTTCTGGATTTAATTCTGGCCGTGTTCCTCTCAGGTTACTGAGGTCTTCCTAAGTCTTCCCATTGATACATGCTCATGGCTGAAGAGAAGCAAGACTCTTATCAAAAGAGCGGAAATTAATTCTCTGTGCCTAATTATGTTTCCAGCAGCCCTTCTGTATTAAGGGTAGAAGTCAAATAAGAGAGGTTTCCGCCTTGCCCTATCCTGTTTGTCTTGACATGCAAATAGGATTTATGTGAGTTTTGAGGCAGATGCCACCTGCTGGCTAATTCAGGTACTGCGACCCAAGTGTTTCCCTCCTGAAGGGAGAACAGGCCAGGGCGGTGCAGGATGTAAGTGCAGGCAACTTCCAATCCTGAGATATAGTACATCTCCCTAGTCTACTATTGTATAGATATTTAGGATTTATATTTCCCAATCAGAAGGACATAGCCATTCCTATTTTGTATGGTGCTACATGCCTAAGTTTTCATTCAGTTTGCAGTCATGGGAACAGATAATCATCTTCTGAGAAAAGATAACCTTACAGAACTGCCTTTGGGAGTCCAGAATTAAAACCAGAGGTAATATAAGAGAAAACAGAGAGAGAGAGAGACAGAGAGAGAGAGAGAGAGAGAGAGAGAGAGAGAGAGAGAGGTGAAACAGGGCTACGTTAGAATAAAGGGTAAATGTATAAAATTTAAAGCACATGTAAGACCTAAATACAAGCCAGACAGCCAGCCCAGCCCTTCTCCGAGGGCCTCTTCTAGCAGAGTTGATCTCTACTTAACACCCAGCTTCCCACACTCTCGCTCACTAGAAGAGCCAAGGGTGACGTCGCTGCTCCTACACATCCTGTAGAAAGTGTGTGTGGTACAGCCCATGTCACATCATTCCATCGGGGCTGAGCCTTCTTGGAACTGTCTGCGCAGGTTGTATTGTACTTTGAGCATCCTGTTTCCTCAATTGTTAAGACAGTTCTTGGCGAATTTTATGGATTTCCATGTGCTGTTAAACTTTTCAGACATGAATAGTGTATCCATAAACAGCATTCCTCCCAATGCACTTGTTTGGGGTCACAACTTGGAATTAGGATGCTGCTAAGTAAGATTCTGTAAAGAGAATCTTTTTTCTCCATGTGCAGGAAAACGCCCTGAGTAATGAAAGGTTGTAGAGCTCCATTCTCCGTCTGGCTAGGAAGTCCTGGGGGGATTTTGCGGAGAGGAAGTGGTGAGAGACCCATGCATGGCTATAGGATCGTTCTGCTTTTCTTCTCTCTCTATGCTAATACAGTATAAAACAATGAAACAAATTTCCTGCATTTCTTCCATGAAGAGCTCTCAAAATGAGGTCACCAAATGGTCAGCTCGATCTCCACTTCTGAATTACAGTCAGAATTCACAGTCATGGCTGGAGGGAGGCAAGAAGTAGACAAAATACCAAGCAGATGAAGGGAAGAGGAAGGGATGCTCCCAAGCATACGGTCTGCTCGCCCCATGACTTGGCGGTGTGCTAACGCGAGCCCTGCCCCTTGCGGCCTTCTTCATCTATAATTGGGGTGGCACTGAGCCACCACCCTGGTAAGGTAACAGAAGATAAGCATGATGGGGGTTTCTCCTTGCACATCCTCAGCTGGGCCGGCCACCCCTCCGGCCCACTGGCCTCGCTCCTCTTTCCAGATGCCCCATTGGCTGCATATCTAATCCCAGAGGGCATGCCATAGGCTATTATTTATACTGAGACTCTCTCCTCTTGGCAGGATATAGAACAGCTGTTGGTCTATTCTCTGCCTCAAAGACCAACTTCCTACTTTCGCCCTGGATGACTGGAAGAAGGTTGGGGAAGAGCAATTTATAGTTGTGTTACAGCACCTCTGTTTTCTTTTATGTTTATTTATGTTGCTTCCATTTTTGTCAGGGATTTCTGAGATAATCAAGATCACCCTGCTACAGAATTATCATTTGAGGAGGCTTTGGTGACAATTGACAGCATTTTTCTTCACTGAGTCAAACACTTTAAGACTAGAGGAAGTAGTAAACATTACTTTTCTGAGAGTTTGTGAATCAATGTTCCTTTTTTAAAAAAATGAATGGATGAATATGTTTTGCCTTAAGAGGCACCCTGCAGTGACTTTCTGTTCCCAAAGTTAGCATAGCACCTGCTCCCCGAATGCTGGCGGGGAGCTGAGGGAAGTGCTAAGTACAGTTCTGGCTGGTTCTGTCAGGTTCAGATGCCACCATACTGGCCTTTCCCGTACCTCTCGCAACTGACATCGCCCAGGCCTGCCTTAGCACCTGACATGCAGCCTCCTTCTGAGATCTTCTCCTCAGTGTCATTTTTGGCTTTAGGTCTCATCCTAGGCAAAGACTGGAAGAACTAAATCTTCCAGTAAAGGAAATATAAGATAACTACAAAACAGAGGTACGAGAGACCTGAATAGCTTAAGAAGTAGGTTGGAGAGCATCTCTGTTCTTTTAAAGGAAACTTACAGAGCATAAAACTGCTGTCAGGCCCCAGACCAGGAGACACTCCAAATGTTTTTGACACTGGAATCCATGTGACACCAGACAAAATAGCTGCTGATGGGCAGGAAGGCGTCAGAGCCGAGCGTTATGTGTATGTGCTGCCGAAGTGAGCATGCGAGCCTAGTGCTATGGTTTCTCCTTCTGTAGGTGTCTGGGACTGAGGGAGGTTGGCTGCATGTTTCATAAAGTGTGGTAATGACAAGACTGTTTACACCCTAGGCTTCGCAATGTGGCATGAGGAGATTGATGCCTGACTCATTTATTTCTGTATGAACATAGTTTAATAGGAGATTAATAGTAGCCAGTTTCCTCCATAATCTGGAGAGTGAGAAACACAGGCTACACAGTTATATCTGGGTAAGCTTTGGTGCCAGAGCCTCCATCCCACAACTTCCTATGAATATGCTCTCACCTCCAGTTTCCTGTCTTCCACCAGTTACTGTTTGCCTTCGTTAGCAGGCAGTAACTCAGGAGGCATTAGGAGTGCCAGTGATCTGGGCAAACCGACAGCAGAAAAGAGACAATATCTTCCCATCCAATCGGGTGGTATGCACATTCTGAAGGAACTTACCTTCGCAGTTATTTTGCTAAGCAACCCAAAGACTCCAAGCGCCAATCAAGAGCTCCTGCACAGAACATATAAGAAAGACATTGTTGTGAATGGAAAGCGTCTCTTCATGTTAAGGTGCACAGGGCATTAAGTACCATGCTGTGGGCACAAGGGCTGGAGTCGACTGCCAAGGCTCAGGCCACAGCCAAGGGGAATCTGCCAGGCCAAATCTCTGGGCCTCCATTTCATGGCCATAGAAGCCTATAGAATGATTCCTACTTGTATACACGTCTGTAATATGATGCCTGCCTCACAGAACTCTTGTTAGCAAATGAGATGATGCATGTAAAGTGCTTCACACAATGTCAGACGTTTAATATTATCCATGAAGATTGATATCATCACTCACAAACAAGACCTTTTTTCCTTTCTACAAGATGTGAGAGCCTATTTAGAAAAGGCCCTCACATTTTCACATAGCATGATCCTTGGCACCTTGCAGATTCTATGTAACTGTTGGATAGATGAGATGATGGATAGAAGGATGAAAGGATAGGTGGATGGATTTTACTTATGGAAATAGAAGCACTTCAAAAGAACTACATATTTTCAAATTCCTTCCCAGAAAGCCATGCCTAATCTGCTACCCAAAGAAAATTCCCAGACACAAAAGCAACTCAGTAGGGGAGTTTAATGGACTCAAACAGGCACTTAGATGTTCAAGATTGTTACATACAGCATTTGACCTCAGTGTGCTTGGAAGAACACGGTCCAGAACCTGCAGGCTGCTGCCAGGAAAGGCTGGCACATTCTTTCACCATTTCCTTAGAACCCTGGAAACCCAGCTGCCAGATGGCAAGATCTTCACTGGACAGACAGAAGAACTCACTCTCCAAGGAAGATTTAGGTCCCAGGGGAGTCTGTGACTCTTCTAAAACCCCAGAGAAATAGCTTTTGGCATCCTCCCCAGGAACAGTCCCCGTGCTGCCCTCAGGAAGCTCAGAGCACACAGCCCCATCAGGTGTGCACGGTTCACTCCTACTTCCCTGAGCTCAGATGCACACTCCCAACAGGGGGTCATTTTTACCATATGCAGTGTTGCTTAGGAACATCATTGACACATACCATCTTTATCTGTTTCCAGGGAAACCAAACTAAGAAGTGAACCAAAGGTCAGATTCTCAAGGAGAGTTTTGGTTAAATCTTTGCTCACCCCATCTAAATCAGAACTTACAATATAGCCTGAGACACCCACGTAGTGTCCTTGCCAAGAACACTTCTGGCCTCTCATACTGACCACAAACACATTCCCAAGGAGAGAGATACAGGTAGGGCCATTCTGGCTGCTTGGCATCCCAGAGCCCAGCACAGTGGCTGCTGACCCCACCTGTCCTTCTCCCCCTTTCTCATCCACAGCTTCTTCCTGAGAGGGCTGGGCGGCTCTCTAAGCACACGCACGCATGCACGTTTATACACACGCAGAGGATTTCAGTTTCTGTGCAGCCAGTGATTTGAGCAGATTAAACAGCCCCCGAGCCATCTGGAGCCACGCTACTGGGGACCTGTGGAGTTCTGCCCTTTCTTTCGAAAGTGTTCAGAGGAGAAAATGAGGTCAACGAGGCAAAGTGCAGAAAAGATCATAGTAGAAGATGTGAGGTCGCTTCTTTGCTCCACTAGAAGGTGAATGGATCCCACGTGCAGGTGGATGGGATCCAGTGCACTGAGCAGGAGGCACAGGGGGAGGCCTTACTTCCCTGATTCAAATTATTAGCAATAATTGCTGCCTGTACTAGAAGAAGTTAGGGAGAGTTAGACCAGCAAGACCCACAGAACACTCTACCTTCTCAGCATTCAGGAGTCGGGTTTGAACAGAGGAAAGGATTAAGCACCCCACTTATTTCTGCGCCTGAATGCTGATGACAGCAGCCGCTCACATGCCGGGGGCTGTGCCAAGGGCTTTGCCCATGCGCCCTCGATCAACCCTCAGGTCTCGCTCCTAGCACTTCTCCATAAGCACCAATGCTTCGGCAGAAGCTGACACTCGCTGCTGGCCCTTGGCTCCATGCAGCGCTGGCCCAGAGCCCACGGCCTGTGTCCCAGGATGGCATCACATAAAAGGCTCATACGGGTACAAATACCCTAGACAAATGTGATCATAGTGATGGCAAGTGTGTACTAATAAAAATAAATTTTAACCAAAGGCTTATAAAGTATGTGCTGCTCCCAGTGCAGGGGCTTTCCCATTACCCTTGAACATTACTTCTACTTCCTCTAGTGAAAACAAAAGGAAAAGGGGACTTTTTAAAAGGAAATGTTTGTAGTGTACATTTGTCATACCTAACAGTTCTATGCACTTCGGGGAGCTGGTGCTTGTGTGTGAACCACATCTTGATGGTGTCTGACCCCTCCTTCTCAGAATCTTTTTCTCCATCTCCAAAAACACTTACTTCTTTGAAATGGGAGCACTAAATTTAAGTGAGACAAAGGGGAAAATGTGAAAGGCAAAGTAAAATCTCTATTTTATTTGGAAATTTTATTTCCCACTCTATCGTCTATTCGGAAATGGAGTTTGTAAGGAGTGAGAGAAAAGGGTGTGGAGTAGAGAGAGTGAGGAAAACTCCAACAGAGCTTCTGGGCCTGCGGTCCCTGTTCCGCAGCGTATCCTGTCACAGTCCTTTTAAAGGACATGGTGACTAAAGCCCATCCTTCAGGTTTGCAGACCTGCTAAGCAGTGTAAGAACCAACTTTGAATACTTTTAATATTAGCCGCATCACTGACTGGTTCATTGTACAGGAAGTCTAATAGCTTTCCAAAACACCAGTTACATGTTTTGTCTATGTACAATGTTTTGAACACGTTCTCCTGCCAAGAAGAAAAAAAAAATTACACTGAATTCTTCCACTCTGGCTGGCACGTTCCTACTTTGTTCTGATTAATGCATAGATCTGCGCCATGACAGAATATGGAATTGGCAAGCAAAATTCTAAATTAGGCAGCTTAATTGTCAAATAAATGTTAAAACTTGCATATGGGTTAGGGAGAGATGTAGAAACGCAGACAGGGCGACATGTGGGAACTATAAATGAGTTTCCTTGCAGATAGTGCCAGTCTCAGAGAAGGAAAAAAGAAAGTGGAAAGAACCTGGTTCCAGCAGATAAAATAACCATATTTTAGGAACATTAAAGAGATTTACTTAATCATATAATTATTCAACGAAGGTAAATGTGGTAAGGTATTTTCATTCACTTTATTTGCTTCAACTCAACACATTCTCTCAGGAAAGGAGCGTAACTCAAATGACCTACATGCACCGAAAATTACTTAAAATCGTTTTTCCTTTCCTGAGTTAAGTTAGAAAGTGAAAGACAGGTTTTCTAGGAAACCAAAGATGGATCTCATGAGGATAGTTTTATCCCCATGAACTCTATTCTGAACCTCAAAGGCGAGCAGGAAAGGACAAACGCACTCTGTTCTGTGCTCACCTCTGTGTGCAGCGCACTTCAGCCCTGATGTGCGCTTACCTCCTTGTCCAGCTTTCGTTGTTCTCTATAACCTGCTTACACAAGCTAACACAGCTCATCCATTCAATAAAATAGAAAAATAGCAACGATGATGTATGTAAGGCTTAGCAACCTTTCAGAAGCGGGGCCCCTTTAACAGCACGATAGGCCTGCGGTGCTGGAGTAGTGAGAGCAGATAGCACCTGTGAGATGAATCCTAGAGGCCTGAGGGCCTGGAGGCCGAGGGCAGCACAGAGGGAGGGAGAACCTGGGAAGCTCGCGTGGTGCCACACCCCTGCGGTGCCAGCCCCCTGAGAATGGAAAGTCAGGACCGTCTGGGCTGCCCAGTGACTTAGCAGGACTCCATCTCAAAATGCAAAGTGAAAGGGTCTGTGACACATCTCAACGTGAAGGGCAGAAAGCCACCCAGAGAAGGTGAGCTCTCAAGGTCCAGGTTTTCCACTATGGGTTATTAATGTGGTTTGGCTTGTTTTAAGACAATCATGTTTCTAATACTTGAAGAAAATCATCAGAATGGTGAATAGAAAAGATGATCAATAGCCATTGAACGTTCATCAGTGCTTCCCAAGAGGTAGACTAGATGTCCGATTTCAGTATCCCATGCGTAGAAAGTTCTCAAAGCATACTTTAAAAGTAAGATGAAAGATAAAGCAGCTGAGATGCGGAGAATGAGGTTTCTTACCCCAGGGCCCTTACCATACAGAGCCAGAACCAGGAGCTGAGATAAAACAGCTGTGAGGTTGCCCTGGAAGATGAGTGGGTTACGCAAAAGGCGATGTGGACTTTAGATGAGTGGGTACTTGGCAGGAAAAGCATTCACCTAATCATTGAATAACTGCAGTATTCGGTGGCCGTCACATGCCAGTCCTGTGCCAAACACCAGGAGACACAAAGCCTGGAGTGACTGAGAAGGGGAGGCACGAAGCGCCAAAGGCAGGCTCTAGGCTCCACCTGTAGGAGCTCAGTTAGACTCCAGGCCTCCCTCAGTAAGGTCCTGTTGTGTTCTCAGGCTAAACAAGATGAAGCTCTCACCAATTTACTGTTAGAGAACAGGGCTCTGATACTGGGCACGAAACACTGATGAAGAACCGTAGTGTAAGTTTTAAAGTGGAGTCCCTGGAAGCTTCCTGACTAACCTGGAGGACCCAGATGCTGGCAGTGACACCTAGGTTTTATTTTCTACCCTCTTGCCCTAAACAGACTGTGACACTTATGAGATGCTGTACAAGTAATTCTGGAAGGGAAGAAGGAAGAGGAGGAAAGGGAGGCATGTGTTCCTGGACCTGTGTTCCTGGGGCCTCTGATGCAAATGGACTTTGTTTATGCGAACCTGGAGGCTAAGATTGTCCTTTGGATTAAAAACATTTCAAATCTACGTGGAACTGTGATTATCAGAATCCATTTTATAGAAGTACTCGGCCTTTAAATTTGAAGACAAGCTGTATAGTATTACAGAACTTGAGGTAAAAAGGGAAGGCTTAGCCTAGCAAAGGTAGTCTACCATTCATAGTTTTGAGCTAGAACATTTTGCTGACAAAGAAAAATGTATTTTTAAAGCCAATGCTCTTTAAAGAAAAAAAAAAAACCCTGTCCTCTCGCTGAGCTGTTTCTGGCAGCATCCTGGCCAGGAGCACTGTGTTCTTGCAATTCATCACTTCCCAGGCCGGAGCAGCCTGAACAAAGCTCGGTGGCATCTGCTTCTCATTAGCTTGGACTGGGCCTCACCTGGCCACCAGGCCCAGCACGGTCCCCCACTGTCCCTTCTCCATCCCAACTCCTGCCCGTTTCTCTCGGTAAGCAACACTGCCCATTGGCCTGAGAGGAGGCAAGCTGAGGAAAAGAAGATGGTTTCGCTCTTTCAGAAGGAAATGATGTGGTTAAACAGCCTTTCATTCAGAAGTAAGACCTAGGAAAACAGAAAACCAAGGGCAAAATCAGAAACAATCACAGCACTAGAAAAAAACAGAAGTCTGCTGACTGGGAGAGAAACAGAGAGGAGAAACCAAAGGTTGAGAGAAAAACCCCTGTCATTACCTCACACTGGTGGCCAGAAGTTTCTTTAAATCACAGCTTCTGCCCTGATTTGTCTTAGGGGGGTACGAGAGAGCTTTACCCATCTGTAGGGTATTTTCTCTTTAGCTCAGTTATCTGACAAAAATTTCTTCCATTGGGTGAGTTCAGTTTCTCCTGTGACCCTTGTGCATAAATTAAGAATTAGATGAAACCAAAGAATTTTGGCTCCGCTAAGACATACTTTCCAGTCTCAAGATTTTTTGTCTCCTTTTCTCTCTTGTGTGGTAGCTTTTGATGAACAGTTTTAATCCTTGGGATCCGTCCCCAGGTCGTCCCCAGGCTGAATTCTCGCATTGCATTTTGCAGTGCATTGCACAGTTGTAACCCCAATCCATTCAGACCTCAGGTGGAAGGGTGTGGCTGGCGGCATCTCTTCAGAAATCAGGTTTTAGTGATGAGCAAGGAATGTGTAAGCAGCAAAACCCCTACTCTCAGATGCCTCTCTCCTGCCTTGGAGACACAATCCTGAGCAAACTGTTAGCTAACGGTGGCCTCGTGCATCGGTTGAAAATGCATTTGTGGGCACCTCACTCACTATCTGCCATGCTTCAGGGTTTTCCAAGAGTGTTTGCGTCCCTGTAGAAGTCCCCAGGCCTGACACCACGCTTGCTGCACTCTGTACACTCAGCACCTGGGAAGGACAGGCTGGGAGGTGTTTTGTACGCAAAGGATAGTGGCATGCAGGCATGAGGCAGGGAAGGAGAAAACTAGACAAGGGACCTTTGTAATAATTCTACACATCCTGGCCACTCGGCCATGTGTGCACTAGTCCCATTGCCACGAAATACTCAGGTATTGAGTTGACCACATGAATGGCTGCTAGAGGTGCATGCAGTCAGCCTCTGAGATTCCTCCTGACAGGGCTCCCTCCTGTCCAGTGGAACACTCAGCCCTTCTGACACCTTAGTGTATCAGAACTCAATTCTGGTCCCACAGCTTCCTTTCCATGGGATCAGCACCACGGGCATGGACCTCTACCTTAGCGACCTGCTTGTGTTCTCTGCGCTTGCTTTGCCTCTCAGCTTGGCCCTGGCCTCCTGCCTACCTGCGGACATTGACGACATTCTCGGCCTCCCGTTTTAAAGTCTGTAATAAGGGGACCCATTGTTAGCAAACCTGCAGAGTCCTTTCCTTAAATGTCCCTGTTGGAAGTCTTCTCTCAGTTATCTTCCCATTAGAATGTGTCCCACGTGTTGTTCAGCCCTTTCAGCCTGGAGTTCCTGGAACTTCCCGCCTTTGCCCTGGCACCGTCCTTGCTCAGGGCAGTGCTCTGCACACAATGATTGCCCTGAGATAGTTTTCATGGTTGAATTGCTCAAGCTGACATTCTATTGTCTGCCTAGCTTCTGTTGTTAATTTAATCAGGAGAAAATCACAAGGATAACTTGGTTCTGGTCTTTCTCTGCTGGGAACATTTTTGTATTTAATGCAAAGCACTTTCCCACCTGTGTGCAGCGTAAGTTCCGGAACCCTTTGCCTTTATTG
The DNA here is from genome assembly GCA_004027025.1 of Myocastor coypus. Taxonomy (NCBI): domain Eukaryota; kingdom Metazoa; phylum Chordata; class Mammalia; order Rodentia; family Myocastoridae; genus Myocastor; species Myocastor coypus. Next base: position 77,239 of record PVJA010002870.1, on the reverse strand, counting down.
AGGGAAGCAAGGTTTCCCTCCCATGACCATGAAAGCATATTTGGCAGCTCCTGTAGCTCCTTCTCCATGGCCCAGATGGCAAAGCTGTGTTCTTGTTTCCACTTGAAGTCTTTTTATAAGAGTTCCTCACAGTGTTCCTTGTTTGAAGTGCTTTTCTGTTCCTGGAGGGGTTACAATTCTGCTTAAACTTCCCTGTCCCTGTTCCTGGTTCCTGGGCTGATTCTATAGGAGAAAGCAAGTTTTGCCAGTTGGAGCTCAAATCTGTTTGTTAAAGTATTGAGTGTTCTTTTCCTGCTTATCACTGATATTGATATCAGTTTCCCCAGGTCAGTACAGAAGTGCACTACTAAGTGAGCTGGTGTAAGAAGGCAGTGTTCGAAGTGTGTTCCATGAGGCCCCAGTCCTACCTGAAAGGCTGTGCTGAGAACCAGCTGAGAACGAGCTGTATGTGAGTGGGGTGATCATTGACTTTTGTGAAGTCAGGTAAAGGAAGACGATGGCCAGAAGCCTGTACAAGGAAGCAAGATTGATTCAGGCACCTGGATGCAGGCAGTGGGACATGTCTATAGGAGGGTCGGTGGATGGATAGAAAGTTTATGCTCAGCCTGACATCTGAGTGACTTAGGGAGACCCTGTCTCAAAATAAAAAATAAAAGAAGGGTTTAGAATATTCCTCAGAGTGAAGAACATGGGTTCAATCCCCCATATCACAAAAACAATTTTTAAAAATAAAATCAGATTGGAGCCTATGATGAAGTCTAGTTTCTTAAGCAAAAGGTTTTACGCTTGCCACTGGGAAGCCAGCCTGCGTTCTTAACAGAAAAGCACTACAGGTAGATAAGGACTTGGAAAACTGACATGAACGCATTTGGGCCTGAGGAAGGGGACTGTGACCTCCCAGAGTAGAGGGCCAGTGGGGAACCAGACTCAATGTAGAAGACAGGGCAGGGTTGAGAAAACAGGGAGGGTTCAGGTGAAGGCGGACGCTTCCGCAAGGGGAGCCGCGGTGGGCCCAGCCGCTCTGGCCCCCTTGCTTGCTCTCCCATGGCCAGCGTCCTCAAGCCTCCCGAGTAACCTGCTCACCTGCATTGCTCCTCCTCGTGACCACGCCCACCCCTTCGCAACCTCTAGGTCTTCGCTGGATCCCCACCTTCTCAATAATGAACCCTGGCAGCACTCCTTAACTCCACACCCCATCCAGAGGTTCCTCTCAGAGCGTTCGTGGCAGCCAGATTTCTGGCCAACAGCCAAAGACTCCGCAGAGTCTATCAGCTGATGACATAACTAGTGGTCAGGTCACACACTGGAATGTATTGTATCGCAATCAGAATGAACACGTGACCCACGAACACCTGTCACAGCACAGGTGAACAGCAGACGGATTTGAAAACAACCTTCTATCAATCCCGCTTGTGTACAAGTACAGAAATACTCTGTGCTCCTCTATTTAAGTCAGAAGAACAGCACCTCCCGGCCTCCGGCAGGCAGGGTGACGAGCAGCAGGAGGAGTGCAAGGAGGACTCTGGGTGCTGGGAATATTTTGGTTTCTCTCCATGCTCCTAACCCAGATTGTTCCCTTGAGGACTTTCAGGATGGTACATGAATGATGCCCGCACTCCTCCGTAGGTTTTTTACACTTTGCTCCCCGCACACGACCTATCTTCCTTATTCTGTTTTCCACAGCACCACCTTCTGTTCTGAAATATGTATGTATTTTCTATCATTCGAATGTAAATTCTGGAAGCATGTATTTTCCGTTCCTTTCACTGAGGCATCTCAACTGCCGGGAAGTGTAACTGTCGCATAGCACATGAGGACCGGATAAGTGAACCCTGGAATCGGAACACCCAAGCGGGTCGGCCACTTGCAGACCCGAGCGGGGTGGGTGCCAGGACCTGCGCTGCTTTGCTGCGTGGCCAAGTGTGCAGACAGACTGTGGCTGTCTTCTTCTATACCTGTGCGAGGAGAGCTCCTTCTCATGGAGATGTGAGGACCTTTATTTAAATCTTTTTTATCAGAGACCGCCCATCCCATTTGCACCCCACTGGAAAACTTTGCATCTTTACTGCCAACCTCAAGTGCATCTTTTCCATGCAGACCTTCTCTTGAAACCTCAACCTAAGTTCCTTTAGCTCTTTTCTATGAGTCTTAAGGTGATTGATTGATTGATTGATTGACTGACTGATGGATTGACTGATTGACTGATTCCTTCTTTATTCAGCAAATCATTTTGAACACCTACTAAGTGTCAGGCACTGTCTTAAGGAGTGAAGATACAAGGCTAAGGAAAAGAGATGTGTTTCCCAAGGCTAAGTTCTAACACAGGGTAGACAAGCAATCTAATATATACTTACATCAATTTATACTGGTTTCTTTGAAAAACTAGGCTGGCTACAGAGTCAGAGCCATTCAGGCTGCTGTTTTACATAGTTTGTGAGGGCAGCTTTCTCTGTCTGGGTGCCACTGAAGAGACCTGGGGTTTAAAGACTGTCGAGGAGGAGACCAAACAGAAGAAAGGGCAGCTGCAAAGGCCCTGCCATGAGAGCGGGCTTCCTGCAGGACTCCTTCCTGCACTGTGAGCTCCTGGGGCGGTGCGGAAGTGGCTGGCATGGCACCTCGGGTGGAGAGAGGCCTGAGTGACTGAGGAACCCAATGAAAACACGAATTCACCCAAAATATAGTCATATTTTAATTAACTTTGCATTTTGCCTGAGATCAGTAGCTCCTAAGATGTGTTTAGTAGAATGCATCCCAAACTGAATTATGTAAAATCTGTTTACACAACACACACATACACAATTCATATAAGAAACAAAAGTGTATATAGAGGGATAGAGATAGACAGATAGACAGGTAGATAGATGGATAGATAGATAGATAGATAGAGCTCACCATAATGCAGATTTTGCAAAGTCCTACAGCAAATAAGCAAGTAACAAATGTTTGTCTTTTATTTGAACATCAACCCCCATTTTTCCATGGTGTACACACCACACATTACCAAAGTACAGCACAGTAGGATTTCATAAAATATAGTTTTATTTTATGCAAAGTATAAAATATTAAATATTTATAACAAGTATAAAACATTAATTTCCTGCTATTTACATATTTTATAATTTTATAAATATTATGGAAATTTTATGAATATTATACTGATTTTTACTACAAAAACATGGAGCAAACCTTCTCTTTGCTAAGGTAGTATAGTACATATTTCACACCTTGCCTAATTTTAATCTGTATCTGGTGATCTTCACACTGTTGATCAAGCTGTCTCTTGGGATGTTTTGTAACTGTTAAAATTGGGAGTTAAAATATCAAGCTTTGAAATAAACAAATAGCAGTCAAGATAAAATACAGTGGGAGGGGGCAACTCACTTGGGCTCCCTTTCTGTCCTCTCAGGAGCTTTCTTTCCCCCAATAAATATAACCTGCTCTAAAAAAACACCTCACCATGCCAGGTGAGGAATCTTAGAAACCCTCTTGCCTCTGCAGATGAACTATCTGAATGTTGCTCCCTCTGGGAGAAAACATCGAGAGAATTGCTGCTTCTCACTTGCTCGGTTCTTAGTCTCCTCTGTTTTGCATGGCCTCTGTGAAGTGCCCTGCACTGTCTGTGTGGATTACCGGTCACAGCCTAAGCCCAGAAAATGCAGTATCAGTCTGTGCTGCTTTGTACCTTGATTGTAGATCTTGAAGTATTTACTGCGTTTCCATGGTCACCAGCCAACTACACATACATGGTTCAGTATCAAGGTTAAATTTGCAAGCAGCTATCAAATTAAACTGCCATTGATTTACAGTTGTGTGTTGGTGCATTTGTCTCCATGGATGTGTGTATACGGGAGACAGAAGAAGACACTGCCTGGACTTTGGGATGACTTTAGCTAAAGATCTTCTTGACACTGGTGGTTTTTAAAAGAAGAGAGATTATTCTTATCTGATTGCAGGTGCGTCCCTTAGCTTTGCAGGTCCAAAGTAGCAGGAAGCTGGAAAGCCAGTTTTCTTCTAAGGCATTAGTTCTTGTAAAGAAAAGCAAGCCAACTTTTTGCTTGTGGGCAGAGCCATCCCAGAATACATCTGTGACTGGGCAGAAAGCAAGCGCTGGCTCCCCCTGCACTGTGGAAACAACCGGTGACGCTCACAGATGCTGACCAAATTTCCAAGGCGGGTCAGGTTCAAAGGATCTGTTCAGCTTCTGCCTGTCTTCCTTGGTCCCCCAAGCCTAGGACTGTAGCCCCTGAGCTGCTAGTGCAGGCAGGGAGGAAGCCCCCATCAATACCGTGGAAGTTGCTTTACACACTGAAATTGGCAAAAGCACGCTTGGATGTTAGCCTGGGGCTGCTGTCCTGGAGAGCTCAGGACAGTAAACCTTGTCTGGGGTCAAGAGTTTTGGGGGGTTTGTGTCATAGCATCTTGGACCCAGAGTTTATAATGGAAGGTCTTGGTTAAGTCAGTTTTAAGTAGTTATCGGATTTAAAATATTGTTGAGTCCTTTTTTTTTTTTTTTTTTTTTTTTTTTTTTTTTTTTTTTTTTTTTTTTTTTTTTTTTTTTTTTTTTTTTTCGTGGGACCAGGGTTCAAACTCACGACCTTGCACTTGCCCAGCAGGCACTTGTGCCTCGGCGCTATCTCCCCAGCCCCTGTTGAGTCTTAAAATCCAGCTTTCCCACTCATTGATCAATAGGAAAAGGTGCGTGAGAGAACCAAGGTGAGGCCTGCTTACCAGCCTGATTTTGGCACCTGAAATCTTCTTTCTCTCCTAGATCTGTTCACTGCCCACTGCTGCTATAACTGTGGGGGTCAGAGACCCTGTCCAGGGCCAGGACTTGGGGACATTTAGTTCACTTTCTCTACCACTGTATTCCTGCACAGAGTGATGCTGCAAAATTTTAATAGAATCTTCATTTAATGGTTTCCATTTGTGAGAGGCACTAAACTCTAGAGTGAACTTCAGGAGTTATTCTACCTTTACTTAATACTATTTTTCCATGTCTTATACTGTAGACAGGGTAATTTTTACCATATATATATATATAATATATTATACTATGTATTATATATTTATATATATTATATATAACATATAATTATGTATATTATATATATTTTTAATGTATTTGTTACAGGGTCTCACTACAAAGCTCAGACTTGCAGGGATCCTCCTGCTTTTAGCATCCTCAGCACTGCGATTACAGGCATACACCTCCACTCCTGGTCTCAGTGAGCAACTCAGCATGCCCAGGGCGGGGCCAGCACAGCATGTGGTACCAGGGATGGAACTCCTACATTAGATTTTTGTGTTTCTCTAATTGTGTGTAATGCTGTCATAAACTATTAAATGAAGCATTTTTATCTTCTTACATTCATACTGCATGTGTGTTATCTCAAAGAAGGGACTATATTTTTGATAAAAAAAATTTTTAAACATACTACGTGGAAGTAAAAAACAAAAAGCTATATTCCTACTTTATTTTACTTGGGTAATCCATGCGCTGAGGGTTCCCCTGTGTTCCAGGCACTTTCAGACTTTGTTCCCATGTAAGCCCTGTGGCTGCTCCCAGATGTCCGTATCATCAACCTTCTCTCACAGAGGACAAAAATGGCAGAGCCCAGAGGTGAGGGAGCCCACCCACAGCTTCTCGGCTGGAGCAGGCCCAAAGCCTAGTCTGGCTCCATGCTGGCTGTCTCTCCTTCTCATCTCTCTCTGTGTGAAGCAGTGTTGAATTCTGGGAACAGGAGTCCCCTGACCTGCTCTTTAATAAAGGGGGAGGCAGTGGATGCCTGCATGGCACCTTGGAGAGCCTGATGTGAAGAGTCCTGACATGCAAGGGTTCAGGAAAATGGTAACCATCACTGCTTTGTTCTCCCTTCTGAGATCTCCAGTCCAATCACTTCATTCCTAACAGGTGTTTCCTCTATGAGGATCTTTTCTTCTGCCAGGCCTTCATACTGCTCTGGGTTTCAAGTCCCCGAATGCCAGGCTTTACTCCACACCACTGCACAGCTCCCGGAACCTTACATACCCAGTCTCTCTGCCTTTCATAGACTTCATGCCCTCAAAGAGCAAGAATGTGATTAACCTTCTAGCAGAAATTGTTCCACAAGCAGGTTTTAGGAGAAAACAGTGAGCAAGCCAAACACATACACTAGCTTTTAAAAAGATATTCCATTTCCAATTTCAAAATGTAAGCTACTTATTCTTGGCCTGAAGTAGCCTTATTCCTGTTGGTTTTCTACGTCGCCACCCCACCACCACCACCGATGGTAACAGGCCTGTCTTTTGCTGGCCAGTCTTACTCCTTTATCATGTGCCTTCTTTACAAGCTAGTACACACTGACATTTTAATCTTTTCTCTTTGTCATAGATAAGTACACTCTTTGTTATTTGGGACTGAAATTTTGGCTCCCCTTCCTCAAAGTCCATATTACTCATGTTAATTATAATATGAGTCTGCCCTTAAACCCAGCCTCTTAAAAATGAGGATGGCCCAAATAATTTAGAAAAGCACAGAATCCTTTTAATCCTCAAAACTAAATCTTCCAGATACTTTCTTGTGCCTCCCTTGTGTGAAACATGGAAAGCCCTGTAGTTAGAATGCCTGGGGTCAAGGACAAAACCAACTGGTGCTAGGAGTGTTTTGACGCCTAGATATATAAGCTAGACAAAACCTGACCTCAGATTCACGGCGTGTATTTGGTGTCTGTGCTAAGGACTGCCATCTAAGAGGAGTCTGGCGGTGCGTGCCTGCAAGGGCTGAGGCAGGAGGACAGAAAGTGGCGGCAACTTTGGCGACTTAGAGACTTACCAAGACCACGTTTCCAAAAACAGTGGTAGGCCTAGGGTGTAGTACAGTGCAATGGCTCTGGGTTGAATTCCCTAGTAACGGGGGGCGGGGGGGAATGCCCCCTATTATGCCTTTAGAATATGATTTATAAATTTATCATGTCTAAAATATTTGGAATGTTCAGTCAAGTATCAAGCATGAGTTTGTTTTAAGGAATCCTGGGCAGCACTTGAAAAGTGTCAGAGTTTTCCTTATTTCTTTTCTACTGCTTTTTTTGCATCAAATGAGGAAGTTTATAGTAAGTACTTAGAGTCGCTTCAATTAAATAGTTAATAAAAAGCAACTATTTAATGAGGATTTGTAAGTAGAAGAAATCACACACACACACACACACACACACACACACACACACACACACACACAGAGCAGAGTATTTGACCAGCTGCCCTTGTGGCTAGCTGTATTGTTTTAAGAGCCAAGAAAAGACACTGAGATAGTCAGGCTCTGGGCTTCTTGGATCCAGGATGTGTCACCAGATGCAGAAGATAAAACCCTGGCCTTGAAAGTGAACACTGCACCGTTATACACCCTGGTGGGATCATTCCCCTCAGGCCAACCAAAGCCCTGGCATGTGAGGGATGGGGAATTATTTACCTGTAATGATTACAATTAAAACTGTATGAAATGCAGCTAATAAAACATATTCAATGCTTCCTTTGGGGCTTATTTTGAGGAAAAGAATTATAAAGTGCATTATTTTTTCCCAAAAGAAGCTGAAATTTGAGGAGTGGACAATAGTAGAAAATGGAGGAATAAGAATGACAAGGAAGCAGAGGTCAGCCTGAAGCCTTCTGTGAAGCATTTTGTATCTTCATGCTTAACAAGTGAAGCCTTCATCTTTGCTGCTTCTGGGAACAGTTTCAAGCCCAGCAAACACAACTGCAGACCTCCACATTGCAATGTGCTCTGTGCTAGTAACTCCAGCTGGATCCCAACAGCGTCTGACATCCAGGTGGTCTGACAAAAGCTTAGAGTAAGAGCAGAAGCCTCAGCGGTGCAGCCTGGAGGCTGCCCATGAGCTCCCTGGCAACTGGGTATCCCAGAAGCGACCCAGATCTCGGGCTGTACCTCAGGAGCTTCAGGCATCCCCAGCTCTACCCTAGGAGTCACCACCCAAGGTGAAGAGAACCACAGCCGCCACCCCCAGCATGCGTGTTCTGCAGCATTCAGTCCAATAAACTTGCACATTTACAGTACAAGATCTTATATGCCCAGTCCTCTCTGCCAGGGGCTCGTGGTCTGTGAAGGAGGCATAGACTCAGAGCTATGAGCTAAGGGCAGATGCATTTACTCATAAAACATTCTTTAGATGCCCCAAGACATTGTAATCTATGTACTGATGAAGCGGGCCCCGCAGACCATTGAATGGGCACTGTCTGTGCACAAGCAGGGCATGGGTCTTTGTTGTCTGGAATTTATAAACTAGACAAGATAAGATGTGAAACTGCAGTAAAGGTAGTGCATGTTATGTGCTACAGGAGGGGTGGAAACTATAACTGCCCTAGGACAGGGGACACTTTGGAAACTGCCCTACACAAAGGAAAGCCAGCCTGGACAGGGGACAGGAATTTGGATGACCTATAAGCAGCGTGATCTAAGGCAGTTACGATGTAAGTATAATAGGCTTGTAGGCTTCTCAGATTCATTCTTTTGAGTGGGTGTTAGTGGAGGGAGTACCAGGATGTGAACTCCCAACCTTTTGCTTGCCAGGTATGCACTGTGCCACTAGCTATATCCCCAGCCCTCATTTTTACTATTACATTATAATTTCCATACTGCTGGCCATATAGTTTTCCAGATTTTGATAAATGTGTATCTACAACCATGATCTAGTAATGGAACATTATTCTTCACCCAAATGAATTCTCCTATGTGCCTTTGTAACTAGTCCCTTCCCCACCTTCAGTTCTGGTGACCCCTGGTGTGAGTTCCACTGTGTGGCATTGTTCTGCAGAGCTCTCTATGAATGGAGTCAGACAGCATGTGGCCTTTCCTTGGACTGCCTGGCACACTCTGAGATTCGTTCCTGCGGCTGTGTGTCAGCAGCTCAGCAGACCCACACCCTGTGAATGTGTCTCCAATTGCTTAGCCAGTCACCAAATGAATTGTTTCCAATTTGTTTTTTTGTGGGGACATAAATTTTTATTTCTCTTAGATGAACTACTTAGGAGTGGTGCTGTTGTGTCATGATAACTGTGTATTTACCTTTGTAAGGCTCTTTTCAGAGTACTGTACATCATTTTGCTTTCTTACCTACTTGTTTGAGGGTCCAGTCAGTCCACATTTTCACCAAGATTCAAGCAGACAGTGTTCTAATTTGGGGAGGAGGGCTTTGGGGATTGAAAACAGGTCCCATGCGTGCTAAGCATGCATGGAGCCAACTAGCCCCAGACAGATAGAAAAGTGTTTTTGACAAGGGTCGATAAGCAACACATGTCCAACATTGTAAATATAAACTTTTCACTGTTTGAAGAGAAAAAAGAAATATTCAAACCTGATTTAGGAGAAAAGGCCAACGAGAATTGCCCAGTTTGTTGGGTGCTTGCTTATACCAGGCATAAGCTGGGCTCCTTCTGGACAGGACCTTGCTTAATATTTACAGTGACCCTGATAACATAGCTCTTGCAAGGTCTCTAGGTAACACGAAAACCAGAGTCAAGCCCAGGATGGAGACCTGGACTTGAATCGCGCTCCTACCTCTGTGCGCTCACTTCCCCAGAGCCCAGAACATCCTAAGGATTCAGAAGCAGGGAGGGAAGACTGAGCAGGACACAGGGCCAGGGTCCCTCAAGGTGAGGCGGGCACATAGTGTCACTCGAACACCTCCATGGCTGTGATAGATTGGTGGGTGCTTGCTTCGTATCAGCACCCCAGGACAATGAGATTGTCCCAGGCAGCATCCCTGCCTGCCTGGCCAACCGGAAGTGAAGCCTACCTGTTCTGTCTGCATCCACTGTCCACACCTCCCTCCAGCCCAGAGTAACAGTGGGGCACTTGGCAGGCCCCAGTGAGCCATCCCATCCAGGAAACTTTAAGTTTTTAGACATTTTTCCAGGAGCATTGACATAAATTGAACTGTAATTATATGGTGGGTTTGCCATAATACAGAGAAGTGTTTCTCACATTTCGTAGACAGTTTTCACATTACCATTTATTAAATATTCCATCCCTTCCTCGTGGATTTGTAGTGCCAGGTAAGAGTTTTTCTTATATTTTGAGTCAGTCTGTTTCTAAACTCTGTTTTATTCTATTCCATTGATCATTTCGTCCAGAGCCAATTCATTGTTTACATCATAGTGGCTTATAAATCATATATCTGATAAAGTAATTCCTTCTATCTTATCTTTCTTTTTTTAATTTTGTTTATTTGTTTTTATTTATTTATTTATTTTTATGGCCGGCTCAGCCTCAGGGCTGGCGCAGCATGTGGTGCTGGGGATCGAACCATGGTCCCTGCAGCCACCTGCAGGCGCTTTAGACCACCTAGCCATCCTGCCGGGCCCCTATCTTATCTTTCTTTTTGAGAAATGTATTAGCTCTTTTTGAACTTTTTTTCATATTTTAGAGTGAATATTTAAAAAAGGAAGCACTTTCTCTAAAGATATACTGTAGTAGTGCCAATATATAAAATAAAAACACACACTCTAACAGGAGATGAGGGTCTCCAGCCACCACCTATAAACCTATCTTTCAGCCACTGAAATCTATTCTTACACACAGCCCCACCACTTAACTTCTGAGGTCCACCAAAGAAGTAAGCATAAAGCTGATGAGACAGTAGTGGTGGGAGTTTACAGCCCACAGAGAGAACCAGACCAGGAGAAAGGTGGGAGGCCATGGATGAGAGACATCTGTTAACCTAGCCCCCACTTATGAGGACTTTTCCCTCCATCCTTGACCTACGCCTAACAACTGGGAAACTTCTTTATATAATCCACTATAATGACTATAGGAAATAATCATTTCATTGCAATTATAAACCATCTTACCTTATTTTGTGGATTCTTTCCATTTTCATTCATGGTGTTCTGGTCACTTTGGTCCCTCTGCAGAATATCTTTTAGTAATCTGTGTAAATTTGGCTTAGTCATAACAAAATTCTTTAGTTGTTCTTTGTCCTGGAAGTGTTTCACTTCTCCATTAAACTTGAAAGAGATTTTTGCAGGGCATAGCAGTCTGGTCTGGACTTTGTTTCCATGGAGGACTTGAAGAACTCTGCTCCGTGCTTTTCTTGACCTCATGGTTTGTGAAGAGAAACCTATCATTATTCTGATGGATTATCCTTCAAATGTGATTTGTTTCTTTTCTCTAGCAGCTTTTAGTATACTGTTCTTGTGCTGAATTTCTGGGATCTTGATTATTATATGTTTGGGTGTGGTTTTAATTGAGTTGGTATTATTTGGAGTTCTATAAGCTTCAGTTACTGAATGTCAAATTGTTTCCCCCTGTTTGGGAAGTTTTCTGCTATTACTTCTGCCTATATTCTTTTTATATCATTTGTATTGACTCCTTCTTTCTCATTGATGCCTATTAGTCTTACATTATTCATCTTTGTATTGTCTTGCAGATGTTGGATTATTTTTTCCTGCATCCTAGTTGTTTTTAAAAGATCTTTTATTCCCTTTTCACTAGCTGCAATGGTGTGTTTAAGATTTGAAAATCTATCTTCACTTTCATTCAAATGGTTTTGCCAGCTTATGATTGAAATTTTAATTTCCTATATATCTCTTTGAATCTGCTTCATGTATTCTAAATCTTTCCTATTTGCTTGTTCAAGGATTCCATCATTTTTCTATTCTTCTCTATTTTTTTAATGTGTGTCTTCTTTAGAAGCACTTAGTGCTTTTTTCATTATAGTTAGCATTTCTTTTTTTTTTACTTCAGAAATTATTTATGATCTGATTTTCTCTATACCTTTCTGCAGTTGTTTCTTCAGACACTATTAGCTCAGAGATTTCAGGTGCAGTATTTCCAATTTCTTCTATGCTATTGTCTCCTGCAATTGTTCTGGGTGAGCACAGGGCCCAAGACTGCATTTCGCTCCTTCTCTTTGTTATGTTGTATAGCACTGTCCTCTGACCTCTGGTGTAAAGATTTGGTGCAGTTATAACCTTAGCACCTACTGAAATCCTCACCCAAGAGAGGTTATATGGCTAAGGCAGTTATAGTTTTGTATTTAAAAAACTACAATTAGTAACGCTAATAATGGGTAGTGATATTTAGCAGTTGACAAACTTTTGTAACTAATAGGTTTGTATTTTGGACACTAAGAACAAATATTATGTCTGTATAGCTAAACAGATAATAAGTTTAGAATTTGTATTTAAGTTAGTTCCACTAAGTTCTGTCTGGTCACCTCCCCTTGATGTATCTGGGGTCTTCTAGGCAGGCTAGGCCACCCAGTTACCTGTTGCCACTCTTAGATCAAAGGAAAAAGAGAGAGAACCTTCATAAATCTGGGCCCAGCAAAGTGTATCAGCTTACTGGGTCCAGATCTATCAAGTTTGAAATCTGCGGGACTTGGGTCTGGCTGCTGTGCTCAGCTTCTTCCTGCTGCAGCCTGTAGTAGTGAACATGCTTTTCCCCTCTGGCAAGATGTTCTGCTCCTGGATTAGCTGGGTGGTTCTGGCCCCTAGCTTCTCTGCAGAGACTTCAGACACAGATTTTCACACCAGGTCTGTCTCATGGAGGAGGTTCCTGTGAGTGTCAGGATGGCCCCACATACACATGGGGCCTAGGCTGGGGCTGGAGGGGTCTAGCAAGTGCAGCAGAAGGTCTCACACATACACACACCGGGCCTGGGCTGGGGCTGCAGGGGCTCAGTGTGCACAGAGCATATTATAAACCATTTTGGAACTGAAGAAAATTTGGTCTCCCATGTAGGTGAAAAATGCCCCCAAGGTGGTGGACAACTAGCAGCCTAGATGTTGTCCTTGGAAGACAGATCAGTAGGATTTTTGCACTGTAAAATTCTCTTAGAGCACAGTCCACCCCTAGAAGGAATATTACTGAGCAGTGAGGTGGGCACTGGTCATTTCCTGAGATGGTCTCCTGTGGAGCAAACTGAAGATCCAGCCCTTCAACAAAGCTTTTTAAAATTATTATTATTATTACTGGTCTTTAAAAAAAAACTCTTCCACTCACTCACAGATGTTCCAAATTTCAGAAACAGAGACACAAATGAAAAATCTATCCTTTAAAATGTAAAATTCAGGCACGATGTTTAGAGCACAATAAATGGGACCTGAAAAATGTGTCCTCCAACTGGGTGTTTCTTCTCTATGCTGTTCACATAAAGGAGGGTCAAACATTCCCTGCTGAGTAACAGTTTTATTACTTTTTCTTTTAAACAAAACGTCTTGTGTGTAGCATTATTAAAAAATAGGATGCTAATATTGATAATATCTGGGAAAATATTGTACGTTTAAAGAAGTGCTTTGGGTGCGATACCAGATGCGATGGCCTTATGAATATGTCACATTTTAATCTGCCAGTGTCAGAACCCAGTCTCTTTCTACGTGCCTTCGTGCAGACTGAATTGAATCTCAGTTTCCTAGATATAAGAATTTTCTGAGTATTTAATTTTAACATTCCAGAAGAGGAAACCTGGTCAAATGCTTGTTCATTTATACATTTTATAAATACTATTGGGTGTCTATTATGTTCCAAATATTTTGCTGACCACTGAGGACTTAGAAATAAAAAGCCTTAGGCTTTCATGGAGTTTAACATTTAAAGGAGACAACAGTTAAATAAATAAGGGTAAAACATCTTGATGAGAAACCATGATGAGAAGCATTTAAGGCACACTACCAGGGGACCCAAACTTCTCCAACATCAGGAAGACTTACCAGAGTAAGTAGTAGTTAACTAAACCTGAAAGATAGGTAGGACGCAGCCAGGTGCAGAACACGAGAATAGGATAAAGTGTTTCTAAGAGAAAGGGGAGCCTCTCAGGAAAAACACTTGCGTGTGCAGAGATACTACTGCCTTGCGGAGCTTTGGGTTTTGCTTTATTATGCTTTGTTTGGCAGTGTTGGGGATCAAACCCAGGTCCTCATGTGTGCTAGGCAAGTACTATACCACAAAGCTACATACTCAGGACTAAGGGTGGAGTAAGTTTTGAGGGAGCAAATACATGACTAAAAGTATCACTTAGAGAACTTTCAAGGTGCAAAGCAATGTAGCTAATGAATATTTTGATGTACATCTATTTGTATTCAACTCAATCTGTGACAGAATTTTCCCTGCATTGGATTAAATAATAAGTAGAACAAGGTGCAGACAACTAGACAGCAACCTTATTTAGGAGCAGCATCTGTGTAAGGGGAAGGAAGATGGCGGCCGAGGGGCTGTGCCCTTGCCATCTTTCTGTCCCTGTCATCTTTCTGTCCCTGTCCCCCAAGCCTATGCCAGTCCAGTTCTCACCTCCTCCTCAAGTATTCCTGTCTGGGCTCTGCTTCCCAGACCAGATTTGTACCCCATTCTCACCTCTGCCACAGCTTTTCACACTGTGACTGTTTTCAAATGTGCCTTCTGCTCAAGTGTGAATTCCCACCGGTTGGGGCCAAGCAGAGGGAAAAGAGTGAGGGGGGCTTCAGCCCAGAGCCCGGGGAGAAACCACAGCCCCCGGCGGCCATGCTGCCTAGCGGCCTTCACCCTCTGCGCTCAGCTGCCTCCCTGCAGTACAGGACGGCAAAAGTGCGTATTTCTGAGAGTCATTTCAAACACTGTGCAGTGATGTGTGTGGAGTGCTTCACAGGGGTTCTGGATTTATGAGCACTCTGTAAACATCTGGTGGATGAGTGGAGAGTGAATGGAAGGTGACTGAGGAAACGGAGGGTTGTTTACAGGACTGCTTGACCAGAGCTCATGACCAGAGTCCTAGCAGCTCGGTCCTGGGTGGTAGCCTTGGCCTGAAAATCCAGAGGCTGAATTACACCCAAGTCGGCTGTCTTACTTACTTTTTACTCGCTGCTGGGACTAATACCTAACACTCAAAATGAAGGAAGGAAGGGTTTATTTAGCTCACAGTTACTGGAGGTTTCATTCCATATTCAGCTGGCTCAAGGCTGAGTAGAACAGGGCAGACCACATCCAGTTCATGGTGGCAGAACAGCAACAATTGCCACAGAGGTGACCAACCAACCAGGGTAGCAGAGAACAACAGCGCTAGTCTGTCTCTCTGTCTCTCTTTATATTACACTCAGGCTCTGTACCTCAGCCTATCTGCCTTAGGCTACACCCGTAATCCCAGAAGTACTTAAAACACATAATCCCAGCGATCATGGATCAAGTCTCAAACTCTAGATCAGTACTAAAACACATAATCCCAGTGACTCATGAGTCAAGTGTCAATTTATAGAAGTCCCCACCTCATGACTGCATGAGGCTTTGCGGGGAAAACTGGACATAAACTATAACAATGGTACTGATAGGAAGAGCGAAAGCTGCTGCCAAGGGTCTAGCTGCTCACTTGCTCTCTGTAAGTTGGAAACTCAGACTCCGCTTCCTGTGCTTCCTCTTGGAGAAACAGTAGCTTACTCATAATGAGCCTGTTTATTTACTCCTGCACTAGGAAATGCTACCAGCAATCTGTTATGTGCAACTGTGGAGGTGCAGGTTTAGTACTTCAGTGCTGTGCCCTTATGGGGAGCTATGCAAACATCTCTCGGGCATTTTCCCCAAGGGCCCCCTAAGGCGGTCTCAGCCCTATCTCACGTGGCACTAACTGTGCTCTTACGTCCTCCCACCCCTCCTCCTGCTCCCCTGTAAACGGAAAGCTTCTTCTATAGCCTGTGCAACTGTGCTCATGTTTGCTGAGTGTGCAGATGCCTGGAGAAAAGCCTTCATCATCATTAAAATGAACCTGTGGAGAAGGCTACAGGAAGCATAGCAGGTGCCACTCGGGTCCTCACCTTGGCTGTGTGCCACACACCAGGTACAGCTCCCTGCAGCGGGGAGCAGCTGGCTCTGCTCCCACTCTGGCATCCTCTCACTGCATGAGAAAAGGCACTCACTGAGGTGTTGCTCAAAGAATAAGAAACAGTTAAGGTGATGCCCAGGGATCCGGGTTGGACTTAACCACTCCCTCAGGCAAGTTTTATGGCTTCAGTTCAAAAAGAATGTTGATATTTTTGTGTTACTTCGTAAACCTACTCGAAATCAGAAGACATGGAAGTGTTATTTGTTGGGGAGCTCCTTGTGCAGGGCTAAGTGAAGTATGGCTGCACTTCTTTGGACTCTCTTAGCCAAGTGGAAGTGGAGGAGGCTAATAAATGCACAGGTGATAGCAGCACTTCAACACAGTGGTTATAATCTGCTCTTCTCTGCCATTCACCTCTGCTGCTTCTTAACCTCTTTGAGCCTCCATTTCCTCACCTTTATAACTGTGTGGTAGGAGCATTGTCTTAGGATAATGCTCTTGATAAGACTCCAGTGAGACCATTTATGCATGGTGCTTCTTGTGCTACCTAGAAAATAGTAAGCCCCTAGAAAATGGTAAGTTTGCTCTTTGTAGGCTATTGCTAGAGAACGTAACAGAACCAAGAACAGACACTGTAGCAAGACTGAGAAGCCATGGCCAACGTGAGCTAGGCAGTGGCTCCCAAGGTGATGTTGGAGCGGGGTGTGGATAAGTGAGTGAGAACCAGGCAATGGGAGCAGGAGAGGGAGTTTGGAGTCTCCGGAAAGGGAGGCTGTGAAAACACCAGAGCAGTTCAGAAAGCTCTTCAGAGAAGTTCTGCAGGGCGAACAGGCAGGATGCACGGTGCATGTTCTGAATGGGGTAGAGAGACCCGGGTATCACAGGAGACAGCTGCCTCAGGGACTGTGCTGCAGCCACTCAGCAGGCAGAGGAGTCAGCCAAAGGAAGTCTTGAAGCTTT
Source organism: Myocastor coypus (assembly GCA_004027025.1). Lineage (NCBI taxonomy): Eukaryota > Metazoa > Chordata > Mammalia > Rodentia > Myocastoridae > Myocastor > Myocastor coypus. The sequence continues at coordinate 60,503 of PVJA010002870.1, read as the reverse complement.
AGTTGCCCAGAAGCGCCAATAACAGGCATGGATTTTAGGTTGTGGGTGCAACGTCTGCACCTCTAGAATGTGAGGAAAGTCATGTAGGAGAGTGAAAATGCCGTGGTGATAATGGCTCATGTTTGTACACAACTTCACTGACTAAAAATAGCTTTTTTTTTTTTTTTTTCTACACACAAAATGTAGGCAGGGGAGCAACTTTGACAGAATTACATGGCTAGGCGGTTGTCAGAGTGTCACCTCGTGCCTCTGTCCTTGTTCCAAGACCCAGGCACTCTGCAGACATGATGTTCTCTACTCTTGGAGTTCTTTCCCTGTCAACCTGCAATGTTTTTGCTGAGAGAAACAGCTTGACCGTCTATGAGCAGAATCCGTCCTCCTCTCCCTGTCCTACCTCCCTAAACCCTGCTCCTGTAACCTTTGGCCAGCACTTCCCCTTGCGCCTGCTCTTCTGTGTCTCTGGTACCTGAGCTTTCCGTTTCTATGCTCACTCCATCTCTCAACCTGCTGCCATCCTAGGCAGTGGAGAGCATGCCATCGAATTAATCCGCCACCATGCCAGAGTGGACACATCATCTTAAAGGTACTTCTGACTTTGATCGGCAAAGCTCCGCTCCTGCTCGCTAACGCAGGAGATAGACACCTCATCCTGCTGGCCCAACGTTCCCGCCTCCTCACCTCATGTCCCTGCGCATGCCCACCACCACCTGGCTCAGGACGTCGGCTGTGCTGTTTGCTCCAAGCCTGAGGATGGCTGTGATGTGAGTGACGTGTGTAAGAACAAAGCGCCCCAGGTAGAGAGACTTTTTTGAAGAGCAATCACTACACGTTTCCAGGACTTCTGGGCACAACTTCCAGAGGCTGTCTGTGTCTCCCTGGGAGCCGTGAGCTCCTGCTCCCACAGAGGCAGGGCCTGAGCGTCGGCGGGGCCCTACTGGTGACCACCGCAAAACCCAGCGTTCCCCCTCAGCTCTCCCCCTGGCTGGGTGGTCCAGGTCCTGAAAGAGAGGACCCAGGCTGCTGCAGGCAAGCACGTGGATGGTTTCTACACACAGTGACAGGTGTGGGCACTGAGACCACAAAGGAGAGCTGGGGCTGGGCCTGTGTGCTTCGGAGTAGTGCAGGTGCAAGGGCCTCCCGAGAGGGAGTCCTCCAGAGGACTGGAGGCCACCCAGCAACGGCATACGCAGCCAGCCACCAGCTCAGGGCCGCAGTGCCACCCGCGGCTCATGCCCTCCTGCACCTGCGCACCTCTGCCGCAGCTCAACAGTGTGGCTGGACTTGCCTGGTGAGCGCGGTAGGGAGCTCCCCTCTAACGCATAATTAACGGCCCATTCCGCCAGGTGCAGGGCTACCGTGCAGGACCACCGGCGCACTCTGCACCGTTGCTCACGCCGATCCCGCCCAGCTCTGGCAAGTTTCATGCTCCGGAATCTCTTCCTCCTGCGCCACGCCGGGCCCTACCTACGGTGGTCCTTGACTCCATCAGGTGCAGCGGGTTTCCCAGGCTGTCCCTATAACAGCACAGCTGTCCGGTTCTATGTGAATGCAAAGGCGCTACAGCCGCTCAGGCTTGTGGCTGCGCCCACTGCCTGCTGGGCCAGCCCATCTGCCATTTGCCGCGTGTGTCCTCACTGCTGTCACGTGCCTCACAGTGACAGAGCCTTATGATAGGCTGGTGCGCTCCCAGACCGTCTTCCTTCGGACCCTTGTCAGCGTCCTGGTAGGCAGCATCACACCTGCACTTGTCATCTCATTTCATGCCTGTGCAAACCAGCCCCGAGAGGTGAAACGGTGTCTGAACTCACGCAGCTGGCTAGCAGCAGAGCTAGCACTCAGACGTCTGTTTTAGCCTAACTCTGGATATCCTCTGCAGATATACAAGGGAATAAACAACAGGACAGTGAGCACAGGCTAAAGGCCAACACTGTCATATGTTTATGGAAGCAAGTGAACCTTTCAGAATCAGCTTCCCGGTGTCCCCTCCACCCTCCCCATGAGGCAAAAGGCTAATCCCTCTAAAGGCTCTCTGCTCCCCGTTGGCTCCCTTAATCCCCAGCTCCATCTGTCACATCTACGGACACAGATACGTGTGGCCCATTTAGCTGAAGCAATTCAGGGCAGAATGGGAAAGGCAGGAAACTGGGGCAGAGTTCCCCGGTTAGAAAGGGGCAGCCCTGGGCTCAGACAGACTCCAGACAGAGGCCAGGGATGGAGAGCATTGCAGCAGGCGGAATTCAGTCGCAGGCCACCAGCACACATGCAGCTGCGTGGCTTGCAGTGTGGGATTCAGCAGTTTCTTCAGAGTGCCCTGAGCTGCCGAGGGTCTCACGGGTGAGGAAACCAGGGTGGTGGGATCCAGGCAGCTGACTGCCAAGGCCTGAGCAGCAGACGCAGGGCTCGGAGTGCAGCCAGGCTGTGGGGTGGGATCCTGCTACCAAGAGGGCCTGACCTCAGCACAGGTCCTTAGCCATGGGGACCTTTCCAACCAGAGCCAGGTCCAAGGGGTAAACTTCACTTCTGGAACCAAGGCTTTGCAGACATGGCTCAAGGATGTACCTGAAGATCAGCTTCAAGAAGAAAAAGATTGTTGAACCTGGGAAAAAGAACCTGCATCACTTCTCAGTGTGGCCTCCCTAACCCATCTAGGTCAGCGTTGGCCAGGTTATGCAGCAATTGCAAGTAACACTAAAACCTCAACGCCAGGGCCAGCCAGCCAGCTCAGCGGGCTAAAGTGCCTGTTTTGGCAGACAGCATCGGCCCAGGGTTCAATCCGCAGCGTGCCATGCCGGCCCTGCCCCCAGGGCGCATGAAGACAGCAACTGAGACTTGGTGTGGTTACACGCACCTGTAATCTCAGTGCTTGGGAGGCTGAAAACAGGATGATCAATTTCAGTCTCATCTATGTAGTGAGACCTTATAGACCCTGTGCTAAATAGAAAAAATTTTTTAAAAAGCCTCGGGCCAGCCCCATAGCTCCGTGGACTAAAGCACCTGCTCCGGTAGCGCGCAGTGGGCGGGGTTCAATCCCCAGCATAGGGGTTCGATTCCCAGCATGCAGTGCTGGCCCCACCTCTAGGGCGCACTGAGACAGCCATTGAGAGTGGGTGTGGTGGTGCACAGCTGTGAATCACTATGAGTCCGATCTATATAGTGAGACCCTATAGACCCTGTCTCCCTTGTCCTAAAAACATAAAAAATATATGTAAAAATATAAAACCTCAAGGCTACTACCATGTGCTTCAGGTCTTACCTCGGAGGTCGACAGTGGCACCATTGTCTGGGCCTGTGGGAAGGCAGCCAGCACCTTGGCAGCGCCAGTAGCTGGGCCATACTTTGAAGAGGCAGTTTTCAAGACTCCGCCCTGCCCTGACACACAGCAGCTGAGATGTGTAGTCCTGCTGTGGAGCTGGAGATGGAGGAGCGCGTGCGTCCCTTAGGCCACAGCAGACTGGGCTCCTGAGAGCCCTTGCCTTCCACCTTCAGAAGCCCAGAAACTCGGCCTCTTTTCATTTGCTTAACAAATGTTTTAGGGTTTGGCTCTGTGTGAGACCATGCTGATGTTATGGCTGCAGTTGCAACGTGGCCAATATGGAAGCTCCGTCCCGGAGTGCCCTGCGTAGTAGAGAAGAGAACCAGCCCAGGCTCTGCAGCAAGAGCTTCTGTAAGGGGCAGTCTGGGGTTCCGTGGAAGCATACATGTGGGGTGACAGGTTAAGCTGAGGGGGAGGAGGTGTGCTCAAAGAAGGCTTCTATGTTTACAGGCACGCCTGCATACCCACCCACCCATCTCTATCCATGTAGCTTGCTTAAGCCTCTTTTGAGGCCAAATCACAAAGAGGCATGTCTAATGTCCTTTCCTAAAGTCTAGCTTTATTACATTCTAGCTCTAAATTTCTGATGACTTGAATATAATTCAGATTTAAAAAGGGGCCAGTGGGGCCCGGCAGGATGGCTTCGTGGTCTAAAGTGCCTGCTTAGGAAAGCTTAGGCAGCTGCAGGGACCACGGTTCGATCCCCAGCACCACATGCTGAGCCAGTCCTGCCCTCAGGGCAGGCTGAGTCAGCTATAAAAATAAATAAATAAACAAACAAAAGTTCTGAAACAAGAAAATAAAATAAAATAAAATAAAATAAAAGGGGGGGGGGCAGTGAGATAGCTCACTGGACCAAGCACCTGCTTAGGCAAATGCAGGGACTGGGATTTGATCCCCAGCAACACATACTATGCTGGCCCCATCCCTAAGGCCACTGAGCCAGCCACCAAGACCAGGTGTGGTGGTGCATGCTGTAACCTCAGTGCTGCGGAGGCTGAGAATGCCTAGGAGTGCGAGCTGCAAATTGAGACCCTGTATCACATACAGTAAATAAACAAATAAGCAAATTGAAAGAAATTAACATTTCTCTCATTCTGATGAAAGTATCTCCCTCAAACTTTGCCCCTGAGAGGTAAACTCTCCCTTCAGTGACTTTCCTGGCACTGTGTAAAGCATGTCTGTGACACTGCACGTGCACTCTGAGGCCAGCAGTGTCTTGAGTCCATGCCGCCATAGTTCACAGCAGCTCACACTGGCCTACCAACACCTACCGAGGAAGACTGCCTTCTGCCAGGCTGACTCATGCGCACCTGAAAGTTTGAAAAGTACTGAGCTAGCAAAGAACAAGAGAAAATGTCTGGGATCTTTTTTAACTATAATAAGGGAGACCTTCATAAATCCCGCAGTTCTAACAGGGAAGGCAACTTCACGCTAGACCTAAAAGCAAGCAGAAGGGCACGCAGCATCATGTGCAGGGAAGTTTCTAGTGGAAAGTGGGAATCTTGTGACGGTGTCCCAGGCTGTGGGGGAGGTGGGAAGGGAATTGTGAAGGCACGTTTTGCCTCCTGCCCACTTTTGCTTAGGCATGAGCAGGGAATCTCCGCAGTCCTATTTGGAGTTGTTTCCTCGGGGTCTGGGAGAGTGCTTCCGAGTTGCTCTTCCCTGCTCCCTACAACATCTGGGTCTTCTGGGAGTCCCCCACCCCAACTCCCACCACCAACATGCTGTATCGCCAGGCCTGCTTTCTATATATGGTTTATTAGAGTGTGATCTACCACTGCTCAAATGTCTATTATCTGTCTTTCTATCCTAAAATACCGCCTCCAATAGGGTTAGAGCTCATTGATTATGGCTGTAACTTCAGTTACTGTTGTAGACACAGCAGGTTCTCAAGACATAAGGAAGTAAAAGAAGAAAGAAGAGGAAAGGGGGAAGGAGGGAGGGAAGGAAGGATAAGGGCAGAGGGAAGAGGAAGTATGATAGGCTGATTGAATTTCATGGCCTTACAATATGCTTTGATTTTCATTATTTCTTTTACATACAGTTTTTCGGAAGTGAGAGTTTATACAGCAAAAGCACTCTTATCCTTTCATACTGGATCTATATTCATTATTTACTAATCTACGAACATTACAAAATGTACTCAACCTGTGTAACTCTCCTTACCTCATTATAAATTGTAAGGAATAGTCCAATCTACTTCAAAAGACTATTGTGAAAGTGCAAGACAGTGTCTTTAAATTGTTTGGTAACATGCCTTACACACTGCTATAGTTTGTCTCTAGGTGTCCCTCCAAAGCCTCACACAGTCATGGGGCAGACTTGTAGAGTTTGTGATGAACTCATAATCCACTGGGATTATGGGTGATCCAAGGTTGGGATTATGGGTCTGAGTACTGCTGGGATTGTGGGTGTGAGTGCTGCACCAGCCTGAGGTGGATATCCTGAATGTTCCATAAAAGAGAGACGGACTTGCTCTCTGCTGCCATTGTTGCTGCTGCTCCTTCCTTCTCCTCTCGTTGCTTTGCTGTCTCCTGACACCATAAAAGGCTGCTCTCTGCCATGTACCACTCTGCCTTGGAGCCAGCTGAGTATGGACTGAAACCTCCAGTAAATGTGAACAAAATGCAAACTAAACCTTTCCTTCCTTCATTTGGGGTTTCAGGTATTTGTCCCTGCAACGAGAAAAGAGTAACTGAGACCCATATATCAAACTTTCCATACACATTAGCTATTGTTATTATTGTTGTTGTTGTTATTATTATTATTGGCTAGCCTTCACATATGTAACTGTCTTAGTTACTTTCTACTTGTTGCTGGGACAAATACCCGACACTCATAATGAAGGAAGGCAAGGTTTATTTAGGTCACAGTTTGTGGAGGTTTCAGTTCATACTCCGCTGGCTCCAAGGCAAACCACAGCAGGTCTCAGCAGCAGAAAACAATGAAGAGCAGAGGAGCAGCAGCAGCTGTGACATCCACCAAGTCTCTCTTCCAAATTCTGAGGCAGCGCTCCACTGTGAAGATCGGAGCTCCTCTGAAGTGGCACAGCTGCGAAATTCGAGCTCCTCCAAAGACCAGGAAGTGGGGCAGGGCAGGGCAGGGCAGGGCCAAGTCTTCCTCAACTCCTTTTATACACTTTTTGTGCTTAGTCACTCTGGGGTGGCCCATCTGGCCCTAGGGTGGAACCAATCACACCCCAGGGTGGGACCAATCACATCCCAGGGCAGGCCCTCTGCATCCTGCAGGATGGGGCCCCTAGCAGCCCAGAACCAGCCCAGCCCATCCCACCAAGCTTCCTAAGTTGACACAATGTATCAACACTATAGTAACCTTACTTAAATTTTAAATTACTACAATTTAGTATTAGTCACTGAAACTGTACATTTTATTTAGTCCAACTTCACCCACAGTTTTGTATTGTTCTTGCTAAATTCAAGGAAGTCTTAGAGAGGTCTAATCTGAAAAGACTGTAAAAAGGTTAGTGTGTATACCTTTTGCTTTGTATTCTTAAAGCCATTATTCCTGCAGATGCAAACTAAGGGGGCCTTTTGAGTAGTTCTATGGAAATGAGCACAAGGTGGCCTCTTTTCTTTCCAGAAGCCTTTGTAAAGTATCCTCCTCCTTAGCCTCCATCCGAGCAATAGAAGGCCACCCCCACCCCCAGTATCTGAACATCTTCGCCACACGGGATGGCACAAGCTTCCTTCAGAGCCAGGAGAGATAGAGGATTTGAAACACCAACAAAACTAGCTGTTGGAGGCATGGCAGAGAGGGGTGCTGAAGCCTGTGCAGGTGGCAGCCTGACAATCTCGTCACCCCGAGCCCCAAAGCTTTAGAGATAGTCAAGATGACTCTTGGTCTCCGGCTTCCCTCTCAGTCTGTCTCACCCCTGCCCTTTGCTTTTCTGTTTTCTGTTCCCCATCTGAGCTACCCACCCTTTGTCCTCAGGGATCAGTTGGAGAGCAGCTCCAAAATCCTCACATAAGTTGAACTGCATTTCAGTAAAATAAATGTCAGTCTGCAGGGGCACCAGGACCCAGTCTCATGTGCTGATAGCATCCGCCATGAAAGCCAGTCAGTGTAAATAAAGACTGAGGTCTGACGGACAGCTTTAGAGGCAACTTGGTGGCATAGTAAGGACAGTCTCAAAGGTCTTTTCATGATTAGTCTCTAGAGGTTAGAAAATGTCAAAACTCTGGAAGCCACAACTCTAAGATCACTGCCATAATTCTCCTAAAATCATAATTTTTATGAAGCATACTCATTTGATAAATTAACAATAACAAAAGCAATATTAATATCCACTCTATTAATCAAGCCTTGACAATATAAAATGTTTTATTTGCATTTTCTTCTTGGATTCCTTCAGTCATGAAATCCATTTTACTAATGAGAAAATCAGACACCCTGAGACCTGAATCAGTCGCCCAGCCTTTGCGGCCTCAACCAAGTCCACCTTCCTAGCAGCAAAGCCATAGGCCTGCAGGTCGTGTATTCAGCGTGCTAAGTTGCTTTGGCTTTGTCTGTCTGTGGCATAAAGAATCCCCTCATTGCTTGGGCATTCCCAAGTCATCGCTAACATGTTCTGGTAGCCCTCCTAGTGCCTGCACGTTATTATTTGCTGCTCCACATTTATTGGATTTGCCTATAGAAAACACATCAGTAGCTTGGAGCTTTTGTTTTTCACATTAAGCCGTCATGAATGGCCAACCAGCATATAGGGTTTACAAAGCGTTTTTTTCTTGTACAGATGCTATCTCCACTGAAACTCACTACTATCCTGGAAATTTTTGTCACCACTTTTATGGTAACAAAACAGGGTTCACAAAGCGAAGCAGTGTACCCGACAGTGTGTTGCTTCCCTCTCAGATGCAGGCACCACATTAGCAAACGGCACTTTCACGTGGGGGATTCTGTGGCTTCACTCTTCCAGACTGCCTGCCCAGATGCTGCTTTGCCACTCCTCACAGCAGGGTCTCTTGCTGAGCTGCTGCTCTGGTATGTCTTTTCTGGCCTGGTAACAGAGCTCTAGAGTCCAGATGCCAGGGTTAGAATTTTGACTCTATTGCTTGCAAACTAGGTGAGTTAACTGCTCTGTCAGTTCTCCCCTCTTGAAATGGGGTTGCTAATAGGGCCTCTCACGTATACTTTATCATAGTGCAAAATGTGACAGCTCAGTGGGTGAAATGAGGTTAAGTTTCCAGCGCATCATAGCTTTTCGGTATTCAGGGGTTAATTACTCAGATGGATAAGTACTTAAATTTATTTGAGATTTGCATATTCTATGATTCATAAACTGTAATAATAATTCTATGCCCTTCATACATAGTTTCAGAGGCTGAATTTATAATTGATTCAGATTTTGGAGACTTTGACTCAAGCCACCAATCATTACAAGCTTAGCTTCTAATTAGAAAAGTCAGGACAAGCAGACCAAGTCAGGCCACTATTGCTTTAAAAGTACATTTGTGTAAAATGAAGTTAATTCGCCCTCACTACAAAATGCATAGAATCAATTAGAGTATATTACTATAAATTGAACTGAGTCAAAATAACAAGACGAGCTGGTATAGGTTTCCCTATACCTGTCATCGCTTTTTTCCTTCACAGGTCAGAGATCACTGAGATTAGTTTTCAAATATGAACCCTGGAAAGGTCTGGTTAAAAACCGTTCACTTTATAAAAGGGCTTTCTCTTTGGTCACTTTTTCCTTTGAAGAATCAGTGAGCACCACGCCATCTCTGTCACATATGCTAGCGCAAAGGTGTTGTTACCCATGGTAGGATGGTCTTTTTGTTCGAAAAAAGTGATTTTCATTTCTATTTCCTTAGTAAAGAACTCAGTGCAAGGAAGTTACAGCTCTATTCTAAGTGCTTTGTACTTCCTAACCATATTTCCTGCTCCAGTTTTTACATTGTAAATGTACTACAGTTAAAATGTACTACTTAGGTTGCTGGAGTACTGACATCATTTAAATCTGATGAATTGAAAAGTTAATAGATAACAAAGATTCCTTAGGGTTATTTCACTTCGCTATCGTTAAAGTTGATACGTATTATCAGAAAAACAATATTGTTACATTATTGGCTTCCTTTGGCCATGTTTTTGCTATGTTGCTATTTTCATTAAGCCTGGTCCCAGACCTAGTGAAAATCTGCCTTATAACCAGTCTCCTCTTGCCCTGATCTCCTAGTTCATAAGCCACGTGTGATAGTTATATATGTTCAAGGTGAAAAAGAAAAGAGCCCCCGACCAGGCCCTATTATAATGAATAGGCCTGCTGTTGTGTGACCCACTGAAACAGGTAAACAGCGCCTAGGCAAGAAATAAAACCGCACAGGAAAGGGATCACTCGGTGATGGTAAAGTGGGCTCGTCACAGCTCTGTTGCCATAAGAAGCCATCATCTGAAAGAGCATTTCGGAAAGCGTTTCATTGCACTTGGGAAGCGTTGCACCGCTTCACCCTGAAGACATTTTCACATAGACTCGGTGAGTGGCAGGGTCTGTGTCCATTACACAGATCAATGGCGTGCGCTTGCCATGCTGCTTAAGGAAGCAAACGGATTTCAAAGGCTCATTGTATCCAGCAGGGCTGAGTCAGCCTCTTACGCAGTTCCTGAAGACTGTCCGAAGGACAGGAAGCAGACTGCCTACTGGCTTCGCACTCCCGGCAGTCTGCAGGCTCAGAACAGAGCCAGGACCTGTGCACACAGAGGCTGTGCGTGTTGGTGACATTTGAAATTAAGGCATTGAGGCGGCTGTCTGGTGTCCCTCCAGACGGGCACAGTGGAGCCCAGACACAGGAAGCAGGCCAGACTGCTCCGCAGGAGGCTGCTACAGACACGTGTGCGCTGTGACTCTCCTAGGAACAAGGGCCCGCTTGATGATTAATCACTGTCAACCTTTGTTCTTGTTAAAGACTTGATTGTCGGCCCAGGCTGGTAATGGGGGCCTGTTTGGTGTTCGTTGCTATGAGATTTTCATCCTCCGTGGCTGTCAGCGCTGTTTCCTCGTTGCTCCCGGTGCAAGTGGACTTAAATGCAAGCGCTGTGACAGCGCCTGCTAGTGGTGGTCTGAGAGGAGGCCCTGGACGTGCCATGGGCCAAGACTGCCTCCAAGCCCTAAGCTGGAACTGTGGCTTGGCAGAATTTGTTGTGGAAAACCTTAGCAACATTTTAAAGTTTTGTAAGAGAAAGAGGTGGAAGTAGAACTGGTGGAGGTACGCGACTCCGGAAAGACTCTCCCGCCCCTGGTGCGCACGCCTGTCCCCAAACCTTTTCACTTGTGGCTACCCCAGAAATGTAGAGCTCAGTGTAAAGTTAGGTTACCACTTATCTTGCCTTCTATAAATAGAATATTACATTGTGTTTTTCAGATCTGGCTCTTAACCACCAAACCAGGTGAGAGGCTAAGGGTGGGCCTCCGCATTTTCCTAAGAAACACATACCCACTTGTTCTGGCGCTGGCCAGTCAGCTCCCGGGCTTTTGCAGGCCCATGGCTGAATATTTATGCAATAAAAGATAATGAACATTTTTAGGGAGAAAACTGTATTTTTTTTTCTTCTAGGCTGAAGTAAGCTTATAAAACTACGAAATTCTTATAAACATCCTCACGTCATTACAATAAAATTCCTTTAAACACTATACTGATATCCCTGGCGCCCCTCCTGGTAATATTCTCAGGCAGTTCCGACCTCACCTAGCCAAAGTCAGTGTTGTTCCCCACCTCCAAATCTCCCTGGAGTTCTTTTTCTATGCCAGCATGTTTCAAATTTTCTGGTTTTACTCTGTACGTACCATTTGGTTCACAATCATATGCGCCGCTATTCTTTGTTCTGTTTCCTATTTCTTTTAAGTGATCAGCAGTGGAACCAGGGGAGCTGAGTAGGGAATGTTGAACCCTGAGCAGCGAAAGGTGGCTGCTGCCAGCTTTGTGCGCCAGAGGTGACACTGCCTGACCCAGCAGAAGGCCAGTTCCAACACCACCGCCTGGGTTGGCATCAAAATCTCAAATGGGGGGAAAAAAGTTTTTCATTCAAATCCCAGAATAGATGATCCAGTTTTCTTGGGGAAATATTCACAACGTGTAACTTATAGACATTTTGGTTTCCACATCTTCCTATTGTGTTTAAATGTGTGCCCGGATGTCAAGATGAAGGACGTGTAAGGTTTCTCTGACCATATCACATCTGTGGATGCTACAACAGTATAACTTACTTAGGAAAGGCTCAGGAGGTTCATAGTTATATGTCCTGTCTCATTCACAACCAAGCAGTGGCTATGAGCAGGTCACCTCAAGAGCTGCCAGCCGTCCTGATCCGCTGCATTGAGCTGAAGCCCTCCACAGGACACACAACCCAGCCTTTGGAAGGCTACTTAGGCCTGATCTGTTTTTGCCTTGACCATAGGCATTTATATTAAGGAAGCCTTGACCAGTCTGTGGGTTTGGTCCTTGAACAGTAATTCTAAATAGCTAGGCCGAAGTCCTAGGCTGGGAAAGCGTATTAAAATAAACTACCCTCTCTGTAGCACTGTGAATTATGACATATATTTCAATGAAAACTTCCCAGCTTGCCTTTACCATCATAGATGCTCACTGGCATGTTATCAGGGTTGTCCTGCTTTCCCTGAGAAGTGACCATTTACATGCAATGTCCCTGTGGTTTTATTCAACCCTTTTAGGATGAGTGACCTAGTGAGCATCCCCATTGGTTCTGCTGGAGTTCAATTATTTGACTGAAAATCATTTATCACTCACAAATAGCTCCTGTTTGCTTTTTTTTTTTTTCCAGACTGGGGTTCAAACTTATGGCCTTGCACTTGCTAAGCAGGCACTTATACCACGGAGCTAGCTCCCCAGCACCTCTATTTGCTTTTTATTAACAATAAATGTAGTTCTAAACTAAGTGAAATAGTACAGATTTTCACTTTCTCCACAAAAACAATTACCCTCTTTTGAGCAGAACAAGACAAAATCTGAAGATTAATATCATTTTGGCCTTGAGCGCTAAGCAAGGTTTAGGGGTAAATTGTGCAGTAATGACGTGGAGGTAAATCGTGAACCAAGCTGCCGGAGAAATGGTTAAATTAAGGAAATAATGTAAGAAAATATTCTGACACATTAAAGAGGTGAAGGAGAAGCGGCAGTACTGGAGCACAGGACTGCTGGATGTAGGAATGGGATCTTCAGCAAGAGGATGTGCTTTCTTTAAGAGGAATAGAGTCGTCCTTCCTCTCCAACAATCTATAAGCCTAATGTCATTAACACTACATCTCGTAGTGTCACTTCGTTTCAAACAGCTCAAAACATTTAATTAATGCTCCAAGTATTTACTAATATCCCATTTCCCCAAATGGAATTCTGTTGCTCAGTGAATATCTTAAAGAGAGCAGCTTTTAACAGTGAGAGTAGAATCTCACAGTACCGTCAAGACAGAGTGTTTCTACAAGAAGCAAACTGACATGAGTAGCTGGAAAGAATTAGATATGTATGATAAACTTCAACTAAAAAATATCTTAAAGGATATCACATCTTAGGATCAGATAATACGCTGCAGCTTGCTCCCAGGAAAGCAGCTCACTTGTTGATTTTGCTCATTTGATAAGTAATTTGTTTCAACACAAATTTTTGGCAATCCCTGTGCAAAGTAAACCGTGGGCTGATTGTAAGTTTCCATGATAGCCAGTGTGTGGTATGTTAAGTGCTTGCCCTAAGTTCCATTAAGTTTATGGTGAAACTATAAATTTTTAAACATTTGTTTTGTTTTTGTTTCTTCTGGGGAGAGCTGAGTAACATTTTAAAGTTCTAAAGGAGATCTGGTTGGCTCAATATAATCACAGTTTGGATTTAAATATTCATAAATGCGCAGATCTACACCAATAGCGCTGTTACTGGGGCCCAGCCCGATGCTGATGCTGACGCTGCGCTGCGGCCCCAGATGTACATCCTTGTAAAGCCGCAGCGTGAATCTGGAGAGCACAATGCAGTGTAGACACTGGCAGCGGAGCAGTCACCGGCCTCCCTTCCTGCCTTCTCTCCTATCAGCAGTTAGGGACGTGAACCGCAGACATTCACCAAGCGGAAAAAGCACTGGACAGTGACGCTCGAGTCAAGGGTCTGTTTCCAGTTACAAGAACCAGAATCCGATAAGATCAGCTGGTCCAAACTGCTCAACCAAAAGGCTGAAAGTTCATACACATCTATGTACTGAATTTAAGTTCCAGGTTTCAGTTAAAAGCAAAAGTATTTATGTAGTATCTTGTATTGAAAATTAATAGCCACACATAAAATACCTCCTATTGTATCTAATATTGATATGTGTCGCTTTACTGAAAACTTTTGATATACATATTACATTTTTAATAACACGTTAGTTGTAAATTGAGATCTAAAATTAACTTAGCCTTTTCCGTATACTTTGTAAGTCTAAACAGAAAATAGGCAGAAAAAGAAACTGTGAATATCTATGTAAAATACCTGGGGCTGGAGAGATAGCTCTGTGGCACAAGTACCTGTCTGGCAAGTGCAACGTCGTGAGTTCAAACCCCATCCCACACACACACAAAAAAAAAAAAAAAAAAAAAAAATACCTAAAATATCTTTCATTTCAGTCAACAGAATTAATATAAACCTGGGCACACTTTAAGTCTTTCAACCATAGGCTAACAGCAGATCTGGCCGCAGTTATACAGCAAATTTGGTTAGTACAGACAGAAAAAGATAATCAAGACCAAAAAGTCAACCTTTTCTATGCTTCTCTACTTCTTATTTAAGCTTATCATTGTTCTAAAACACTATTTTGGTACTACTGAGAAATGTATTTGGGAAGTTTGCATAAACAAGATTCGGTAAATAACCTTATTTTCTGGGAGTTGGTCCAAGTGAAATCTCTACTCTTTTGAAGTTCTTCCCTTTGCAATTTTAGGGGGAATTTAGCTTTTCTGAAATACTTAGTGGCTTGCTTTGCTAATCCAAGTGCAACTTCAGAGCCACATTTAACAGAGAACAGATGGCTCCTTTCTAGTGTCCTCTGTGGTCATTATAATAATACATTCAAAAATAGCTAATCACGTCACATTAGAGGATCTGGGTAGACTGAAGACATTGAACAAAGCCACTGTGTTTCATTCATGCATCTAGATTCACGTGCCTGGTAGAAAACCTACAACAGCAGTTCTCAACCTGTGGGTCGCAACCCCAGTGGGGGTTGAACAACCAAAACACAGGGGTGGCCTAAAGCCATTCCGAATCATAACTGCAACCAAATTAACAGTTTTGAAGTAGCCACTATATTTCAGGATTTGAAGCCTAAACAGTATTTCTAATAAAATAGTTTGTGGATTTTTTTATGGAATTAGGGAATAATGCAGACATGTTATGGAACTGATTGAGGAAAGTCGAAAGCTATAGCCGTGTGTACCATTTATACTTACCTATGGGACCATTCCAGAATTTGGGCCAGTGTGCTTCCCCACCACCTCCGCTTCCAAGCCTCTGTCCCTTATCTCAGTCACACCAGAAGAGAGCCAGCTTGGCCTCCCCTCCTCTACCCACAGCGGGCTCAGTGCGCTGCTCATGCATGACAGATGCAAGACCTCCTCACGTCATGTGGTAGATTGCACTGTAGACGTGGAAAAATTGAGTCATTTAACTACAAAGGTTTTCACTGTTAGGTGACTAGATAAAAATAAGATTCCAACTATTTCAGTACTCAAGTGGAGTTTGGAGGTTATAGCTCAACACACAGATTGCAAAGTAGGAAAGAAGACTGTAAAATTAAAGAGACTTGTATCATAGATGCCTAGAAAAGTGTCGCTGAGTCTGGGAAAAGAAACTCCCAGCCCGCAAGATGTGTCATGAGCTTGGGTTCTCTAAAATTAAAGAATGAAGGGCCAGTGATATAGCTCAGCAGACTAAGGACTTTCTTAGGGAAGGGCAGGGGCCAGGGTTTGATCCCTGGCACTGCATGCCATGCGGGACCCACCCGTGGGCATGCTGAGCTGGCACTGGAATCTGGGTATGGTGTTGCATGCCTGTAATCCCAGCACTAAGGAGGCAGAAACCAGGAGGATCACTACGAGTCAGAGCTGCGTAGTGAGAACCTGCACACACCAAAGAAAGAAACCTAAAACTGAAGAATGAACTTCATGAGCAATGGAGATTACAAGCAGAATATACTTATTTGGAGAAAGAAAGCGCCTCTTCGAGAAAGAGACAGAAGGAGTCCCAAGTGGCTTGTTTATTAATGACCCTGCCTTTTCTAGGGATTTTATAAGAGCAAAGCCACAAGGTGAGGTAGATCCACGGTAGGGAAAACTGGGAAGCCACAGGTGGGCATGAGGAGAGACAAAACTATCGTCAACCAATGAGATTATGAGCATAATTCCTCAGGTAAGACTGATGAAATGCAGATCAAAGGGAGAAGGACGTCACCAGCAAGTGGGTAAGAATGTAGAACAGCAACTCTGCCTGTAGGGGTCGGGTTCGTGGTTCGTCCCAGCTTCCTGAAGGTGATAGAGACTGATGTGGAATATCAATCCCTGTTTCCATCCCTCAGGAGGCATGTGGATGCATTTGTTTCAGGTGTCTGTCTCCCCCACAGTTGCAAGGCACCCCATCTTCTAGCCTAGCTCCTTGCAGGGGCCAGCCCTGTCTAACTGAGCTGTCTGTAACAACAGAGAGGTGTACAGTAAAAAAGAATAAGCAAAAATTGTGAGAGCGAAGAGCTACTGAACGTAAGTGCCTCTGTAAGCACAGTCCTCTTGTGCTGCTGTAACAAGACACTGCAAGCTAGGCTACGGAAGGAGGAGAACGTTAGTTTTTCTGTACTGAGCCTGGGAAGCCCAAGATCAGGGCAGCAGTGTCGGCTCTGGTGAGACCTGTTCCACCCGTGGGTTCTCCTCAGGGTGGCGTCTCCACCTGGCAAAGGCAGAAGGCAAAAGGGGTCAAGATCACCCTTTTTAACATTCTCGTAAGGGCAACCAACCCCTTACATGAAATGGAGCCTGCAAAGCCCACCTGCATTTTAATGGCTCCACCTCTTAACCCAACCGTGATGAGGAGGATTAAGTTAGTATGTAAATTTTGTAGAAACCACCATCACACAGATCACAGAAAACACAACTGATGAACCAAAGATATTTTGCTTACGTGATTTTATTTAAGGCACAAAGCACAAATATGAAGACTCT
The DNA here is from genome assembly GCA_004027025.1 of Myocastor coypus. Classification (NCBI taxonomy): domain Eukaryota; kingdom Metazoa; phylum Chordata; class Mammalia; order Rodentia; family Myocastoridae; genus Myocastor; species Myocastor coypus. Next base: position 43,992 of record PVJA010002870.1, on the reverse strand, counting down.
ATTATTTAACCTTTAGTCTATTAGAAACTTATATAAGAATTTAGGAAACTAGAATTAATTTATATAATTTTCATTGAGGTGAAGTTCTAAGGTCAAAAATTTTGAGGGTTTTGTTGCAGGACAGAACATCTTCTGTTCTTTTAAGATGTAAGAATTCGCCTCTGTAAATCAAATTTTTGTAATTTCTTTTGTTTCATGTATAATTTGACAATAGCTTGAATCTAAGGCCTAGCGCTTCAAAGGCCTTCACTCTTTTTAACTGTGGTGGCTTTTATCCTGTCTTCATCCTTCATTGCGACTCATTTACTGAGTCAACTTCAGCTTTAATAAGAACAGAAAGCCGGGCGTGGTGGCGCACGCCGGTAATCCCAGCACTTGGGAGGCTGAGGCAGGAGGATCGGTTTGAGTTCGAGACCAGCCTCAGCTACAAAAGTGAGCTCAAGGCCAGCCTGAACTGCATATTGAGACCCTGTCTCGAAAAGACAAGAAGAAGAAGAAGAAGAAGAAGAAGAAGAAGAAGAAGAAGAAGAAGAAGAAGAAGAAGAAGAAGAAGAAGAAGAAGAAGAAGAAGAAGAAGAAGAAGAGAAAATGTTAGCAGCTTATCCCATCTAAAGCCATAATACTTTCCAGGATGACAGAGGATTTTTAAGGTATTGACTGGTTTCTTATTGTACTACTCTGGGTTCTCTTCAGTATGCATAAACCTTTTGCTTTTTACTAACACATATGCATTTGAAATGAACTATAAACCAAAAAGACAATAAGAATATAGATGCAATTCATGGGGGAAAGGCAACAAAGACAAAATTAGGCTTACACACTATTTCCCTATCTTGTTTCAATTGGCAAATGCCACAGTGATGATAGCCAATCATTGCTCTGGTAAGTGACTGAAAACAGCTCTGTATAGCTATTGCTGATTGGCTCGTTGCTAGTATCATTATCAGCACATCCTACTCTCACTATATGGCAATGACAACTTCTGTATTATTTATTCTGTTGCCACAAATACATGCCAGATGTATGATAGACTGTCTACTTCAGACTAACTGGATGAGCCATCCGGGGACTTATTTTGAGTCTATTCATGCTGGATACCACTACACAAAGCCCTCTACTTAAGCTCTAACCCCGGAGGTGTTATTGTCCCTGTACAACTCAAGAAGCAGAGCTGGAATTTTAGCTCAGGTATATCTGATCATAGAACTTGCTTTTTGTTGTAGCTGCCTATAGCAGCTCAAACTTCTTTTGGAACAGAGACATTTTTTAAAAATATCTTGCCTGTTGCCTTGTATGTTTAAGCCTAGTCACCTCTAAGATATTTTGAATTTTAAAGGCATATATGTTTAAAAAAATAAAGACAAAGTTTTCAAGCTTTATCTCCTCACCTAAAAACCCAAATAACAATAAGACAAACTTACTATGAGAATTAGATGAGATAACAACGTCAAGCCTTCCGCAGGTGGCCTGGCAGCATCGTCTCCCAGCAGTAGCCCTAGTAGAGACTGTGCTCCTCCAGCACACCCTCTTCCTGCTTTCCAACACATGTCACTGTCACATTCTCCATCACCCTTGACTGTTAAGCCCAAACACCCTTGCCTCCAAAGACCCTTATAGGATGGCAGAGCCATTAAACTGGACTTCACGATCTTGTTCAATTTCTGCCTCTTTTTTTCTCCACTTCAGTTTTCTGATTACCTTTAAAAGAACCACCATTTTCATCCTTCACCCCTTATATCAAGGAGTTCTGTCCCTGTTTTCTGCTTCATAACGCCCTTTCCTCCATTCATACATTCTTTTTATTCAAAACCTACTTTGGGAGGCCCCATGTACCCTGGCAATGTGTCTAAATTACGCTTCTCTCATTACTGGGACAAATACCCAACACTCAAAATAAGGGAAGAAAAGGTTTCTTGAGCTCACAGTTACTGGAGGTTTCAGTCCATATTCAGCTGGCTCCAAGCAGAGTGGCACATGGCACAGGGCAACCTTTCATGGCGGCAGCTAAGAGCAAGAACGCAGAGAGAGGTACCAGCAGCTCAAGCAGCTAACTTCTCTTCCTCCCTTACACTGAAATGCAAATCAGCTGCCCCTGGGGAGGGGCAGCATCCATTCCCACAATAATCAATTACAAATTCCAGAAGCTACCCCATGACTGCATGAGGCTTTGGGGGACACCTATACACAAACTATGTCACAGTGCATGTGCCCTACCCCACATGCCTAAGGCATGGGCACCAGTATTTTGGGAGCACAGAGAGGAGAGGCCTAGCTCTGTTTGCACAGGTCAGACATGGAGCCTGGGTGAGCACTGAGGCAGTCAGGAGGGACAGAGGGGCTGGGAGGCTGCATGGAAGCTCTTGAGTTTGGGGATGCCGGTTGGTGTTGTGTCTCAGTCACTGTGGCTTAGAATGTGGGGCAGATGTGTAGAGAAAAAGAAAGATGCTGCAGAGATTAAATCCTGAGGAGTCATGGGTTCCACTGCAGGAGTCAAGATTTGCTCTTCGAGGTCTGCGAGCTGTGGGTGACCTCACCTGAGAGTGCGTGTGCAGGCGACCAACTAGGGAGTGACCACTGCATCACCTTCAGAAACACTGGCTGTCGGAGGCAGGAGTTCTGACACAAGATTCATGGGTGGTCTGCAGATGTTTAGAGAATTTGTAAATTCTGTAATGTTCTAGAAAAGCTGGCAGTCCTGTGGGTGTTTGTGGAATGAAAAAGCCAGAGTCCAGAGCTTTGGGAAATCCTCTGAAGGCACCAGGCTGCAAGGAACAGTGGGAAAGCCCTTCAGAGGGAGCAAAGCTAAAGGCCAATTTACAGGACAGAAATTGCACGTGTGTCACAAAGAGTCCTCCTGAATGTGAAGATTTTTCCTGTTAAAAAGAACTCCTTGTTCTTTCCCCTGTGTTACGGAACTCTTGCCTCTCCACTCGGACCCACTGATGTCTCCTTTCTGGCCATGGTCCCACCCGAATGCTGTTCCCACCTCATGCAGCTGGTTGCTGTCCCAGCTCAAAGTGAGTGTCCACCTCAGAGGCTAAGAATAGACAAGGAGTCCTGGTGACTTGAAAACTAGGTAACATCTGAAGGGTGAATGCTGCAGTGACCACAAAACTCAGTCTGTCATTGAAAGTGAAGCAAATTATAAGCATATGAGCAAGATCTCCCTGTTGAGCAAGGGAGCACAAAACGCCCTTCTAAACAGAAGGAAAAGCAGCTTGCTCTCATAATCATAAAGAACAGCAACAAAAAATATTAAGTCAAACACATGCTTCCATGTTTCCAAACTCTCCTTTTCAACATATCAGCATCCTCCTCACCTGCTCAGAGCCTAGCCTCCTGATGAACAGAGTCCTTTTATGGCAATAATCTCTTCTCTGCTTACCTCCCCTCACTGTCTTGTCCTGGAACCAGAGTGTAGCTATTCTTCACCTCTCAGTTAGGTGTGTGACCTTGTGCGAGTGATCCCTTCACCTTTGGGCCATGCTCTCATCTATAAGATAAGCTGGATGCAGAGCCTGACTGCAGCTCCCCAGTCCCCACTGTCGTGGAGCCGAGAGGAGGACCACTGTGAGCAGATCTTGGGATGAGCATTCCTTATTCCCAATGTACCAGCTGCTTTTGAGAATCACCAGGTACTTTCTCTAAGGCATTTCTTCATCTTAATCTGAAAGACCAGTGTCTAGCATTATTTGGCCAATATAGCTAAATAGAGCAAAGGCCAACAAGCTTTCCTTACAAAAGGCCAAATGGTAAACATTTCCGGCTTTGTGAGCCACAAGGTCGACGCAGTGGTCAAGGCTGTCACCATAGTGTGACAGCTACCGCAGACCCTATGTAAATGGACGCGTATGGCTGTGCTCCCATTCAAGCTTTACTTACCAAAGAAGGTGACAGGCATGAGTGGCACATCCTGTTGTCTGCTGCCCCTTGAAACAGAGGACTGTATGCAGCCTGGTGACCCAAGGAGAGGACAAGGACAGTTGTATTTCCACAGTCCTTCTATTTATGACCTACTTTCTGGATGATTTCCTGATAAATTGCTTTTGAGTAATCAGCGGTGTCGCTGTTGTTGTTGCTGCTGTTATGTCAGACAAGAATGGTTTGATTATTTTATTTGTATATTTTTATGTATTTGGTACAGGGTCTCATTGCACAGCTCAGACTCATAGTGATCCTCCTGTTTTCAGCCTCCCCAGTGCAGGCATGCAACACCACACCTGGACTCCTGGCTCAGGGTACCCGGGGCAGGGCCAGCATGGCATGTGGTGTCTGATATCGAACCCTAGTCCCTGCACTTACCTAGGCAGGTGCTTAGTCTGCTCAGCTATCTTGCCACCCCTCCATTTGATTATTTCAGTCACCCCCAACTATCTCAGTGTTCATCCCCCCCCCCCAAAAAAAAAGTACCTGGGAGTGAGTAGGTCTATGAGCTTGGAAGGAAGCCCAATCTGGGCAACTGGTTTCTCAGGCAGCATGAGAGATAGGTGGCTTTATTGACAGACAGATCTGAACATGAATACCGTGGAAGGGCTGAGGTGGGAGGGAAAAATGTGGGAAGGAAAGAAAGGGGGAAGAGAGGAGGACGGACTGAGCCCCAAGGCAGTTCATGACATCTGTTACGCAAACTTGCCCATATGGGTGGCTTGTCTTGAATTTGTTTTGCAAATTGCAGATTCTGGACCCTGGCAGCCAAGAGAAAGAGAGGGCCGTGGCCCCACACCAGGCAACTCCGTGGGTCTTGGACCTCGAGAACTGGCATGACTTCATTCTTGGGGGGGGGGGACATTAAACACCCCCTTCCATATAATAGCAACGAAGATCTGTTTTACAAAGAGGTAGAGAGTGACAGTTATAGTTTTTAGAAATTTCTTAATAATAATAAGTCCCCCTTGTCACTGTATCACTGTTAACCTTACAGAACTAACAGAAAGAACCGAGTAAGTTCAGTGAGTCTTAATACTTCAATGTACTTCCATGCAACCAAGGATGCTCTTGTTGGCCACCTGAGGACATGGTCTAACTGGGCCTTTTCTAGCATTTGCTGGAGCAAGTCCTGTCACACACAGTGCTTGCACTGCATTAAAATGAAAGAGAGAGGAAATGCCAGCATTTTATTTAGTGAATATGTTTTAAAAAGCTAACTCACATGTTGGTCATGCCTGACAGGAAGGAAGACCGAATAGCCAAGTCCGTCCTTGTGCTGGACTGGCAAGGTTGTCCACATGCACACTTTCTTTACATTTTTATGTTAGAAATTTTAATGTAGCTGAGCTAGCTGGTAGGACTTGGGTGATGAGCTTTGTCCTAAATTTTTAAATTTCAACATTTTCCCAAAAGCTGTTCGAGTTTACCTTGACAGAAACCGTTAGTATCAAGGAGACAGCTAAGCTGCCCTCTGAGAAAAAGTTGGGCAGTTTAAAAGAGCTCAAGTATTCACTCAGTTTTCTAACAGATTTATGGGCATATTTTGCAACCTCTTTGTTTAATGTGCCTGCTGGTGAGCCATGAACAAGGTACAATACCAGTGAAGTAACAAGCCTGGGAAAGAATTTTTTTGCCAGGTTTTTTGTACCCAAGTCCTGCTTATGAAAAACAAATCAACCATGCACACACCATCACTGGTGAGCATGTTCTGTCTCTAGGTGAAAGTTTTGGCTTTCATGGTTGGTCTTCCAGGATCTAAAGCTTCAAAGTATAGGCAAGCAACAGAATTTTCCACAGGCACGAAATTTTGACTGTTTGCAGTGGTCAAGGACTGCACACAGTCCAGAGAGTAGCTCTGTCCTAGCCGAGGGGATGAGAGCGAGAGCCTTAGCATAAATATCCGTGTGCAAATCATCTTGATTCCTTAGCATCTACTGAAAGGCTTGGCACGTTAGTCCTTCTCAGGTAATATCTGTTCTTTAGGAATAAGTGAATGAGTGGAACCCGTCACATGCAAAGATCCAGACTAACATTTTCTTCATTTAGATGCTGTTAAAAATAACAGCTTAAAATTTTTGAAAAGTATTTCAATTATTGTACCTGGGTTGTTTTCTGTAATATAAGTGGAGATTGATGCTCTTTTTTTAGGGACATGATAAAAAAGACTGCTGTTTGGAATTTGGGCTAGATAAGCTAGATGATAGATAGATAGATAGATAGATAGATAGATAGATAGATAGATATGGGTGGATAGATGGAATGATGTTTTGTTATATAGGCAGTTTAGTGTCTATATGTAATTTGAATCTAAAATTCTTTAAGTACAATAACTCCACTAAGAACATCTTGCCTGTTTGTAAATGACAGAAAGGACAGAGAATTTTTTAAAGCATACACATGAATTTATCATAAGACCTTCAATACCAATTTGAAAGAATCTCGAAATATTCTTGGAATGAAAGAACAGAAATGGAAGCGTTGAATACCAACCATGGTTTGGGGCAGAGTGGTGTAATGTCAAAGCCTTAGAGAAGGAGGATGCCCAGAAGAGGGCCTTGGAAAAAGCGCAGGAGTGCTCATGTGTGGCCGAGGGCCAAAAGTAGGAGCGCAGACCCTTGTGGATTGCTGGAATAGTGCTTCAGGAAAAGCATTTATCCCACCAAGAGAGTCTCATTCTAAGACTGGCAAAATTTTTATTTCAAGTTCATGCAAAGCCACTGTGACTCCTTTTTACTGTTTTAACCATAACCTGGAAGAATGTATCATGCATAGGAAATGTTCAACAATTACTTGTTGAATAAAAATAAAACAAAATAATACTAAGGACATAGATTGGTTATTGGTGGAAATTATTAAAAGAATACAGATACACTTTTGTTGGTATGGCAGTCTTATGCCTGATAAAAACAAAAATCAAGTAGTTTTAAATACTGCTATAGTACTCTGTCTTACTAACCTAAAAGGCTTCAAATTCTCAACTACACATACATTCACACACATGCACAAGCATTTGAAAAACTGTGAGTATATGTTAAATGTAAATTAACATGCAATTCCAGGATGATAAGTTCAGAAACCTATATTGTGGTTTAAGATCAAGTACTACAATTTTATAGTTGAAATCAGAAAAAATCTATAAAACGAAAATTTAATGATTGAAGTCAGTTCTATAGCTGTTACTTGCTGCCAAATTAATGCTTAGCTCAGTTTCTCTGAAAAGCTGTGTTCTCCATCATGTACAAGGCTGAATCAATAGAGACAGGACAATAAGTAGTTTATGGCCACACACACAATATCATCTACAGGATAACCATGGCTGGCTTAATGTGACCTTCATCTGCCCTTCAGGGTGAAACATGTGTTGGAGGACCAACAGGTAATCTCTATGATGTCAGGCTCTGCCTGGCCGAGTTGGGGCGAGGAGGGAGACTGAACACGGAGATGAGAGCCAATGCATTGAAGCATATTTTTCTTTCAAAATATTTTATGTACCAAAGTTTGCACAACATCTTGGCAGTGACAACAAGTCTGAGAGGGAGATGTTTGTGTTTCACAGCTAACATAAGAGCAAAAGAATGTGACAGCAGTGAAACAGTATTTCAATCATGAGCTAAAAGAATGCACACAGCAGAGTGAATGGTAAGACTCATGGGCGAGAAGCTACCCTTGGAGATTTACAAAACTCCAGCAGAGGTTATCTCTTATTCTTTCTGCCATACCAAGGAGTCACTCTGGCATTAGCTTCCTGTTTGGACACCCCCTTAGGACTCAGGAAAAGTGTCCTAAAATAGCTTTTGGGACTGCGGGGGAATGAAACTAAATTTAGCATAGTCCATCTGTTTGATTAGAGAAAGAAAGAGGCATAGCTAGTTTTTTCTTGGCATGCAGATCTTTTATAAATCTGAGGGTGGTTTTCCAGATTTCTCTGAAAATCATTTTAAAGTTCACTAATTCTGCCAACACGGTCCATATCTTTTCTGTCTCTTATTTATTCCAACTTCTGACTCCTTTTTAATTTCTATAAAATAGAAAACTGAGTAGTATATGCTAAGCACTCAGCAAATCTGACAAATGCTTTAATGGATTGATGGGAATGTAGACCTAGCTTTTAATATTAAGATACTACTAGGTAGCATAACATAACAAAAGGTATTCTGCTTTGTCATAATTTTAAATGTGTGTGTGTGTGCATGTGTGTGCGTATCTTACCTTCCCAGATAACCTATAAACTGGGAATCTCAAACTGAAATGCGTACATATCCCAGATAAACAATAGAAATGAGAAAAGGTGTTCATCATAAAGTAAGTAGCGAAGGTTACTGCCAGCTGGGTAGCACAACACCGACCAGCGTGTGGGACACACAGGGTGCAGCGGGTCACATCTGCACTCCCAGCCATACATAGAGTGTGAGCTTCCTTGGGAAAAAATTTGCCTCTAAGGCATCCCTAAAATAGTGAAAAATACAAAACAAAAATCAATAATAAAAGTAGTATTAGTTTATTTTTTTATTTTAGGGAAGGGTCCTCAGTGTGTCCAGAGCCTCACTACTTGTCCTGCCTGTTTACAGTCTCCCAAGAGCTGGGTTTACAGGCATGCACCATGCCCAGTCTCAGCTGCTGTCTCAGTGGGACTGGCACAGCAGGTTCAGGGACTGAACCACCAGCCCCTGCACCAGCTTACAGATGCTTTAATCTGCTGAGTTACTTGGCTGGTCCTAAAAATAGTATTAGGTCGTACTAAAAAGTATGTTAGTAGAATTCTACTTTAAGGTTATACATTAGGCTTCATGTCCCTAAAAGTCTTCCAAATTTTACCAGCTGCAATTCTGTGTTATTAATAAAATATCCTTCATTTTAAATAGAGGAGACAAAGGTGTGCTACTTGGTCATCGTGTATCGCTCTGCACTGTTAAGCAACTGGATGATTAAAAGGAATCACCGTAGCAAAGAACACATGTCAGAGCCCTGAGCTGTCCCTTAACCGGTGTAGAGGAAGCACACAATAAACGCCAGGGCCAGCCCTTTCTGGCATCTCCAGGTAGGAAGGTGAAGGCACTCCCTGCCTCCATGGGTGCTCCACAGTCCGCCACTAACAGCAGTGCAGCACTGCTGTTAGCAACCTGTAAGGCCCGGCCCCTCAGTCACAGGGGAAGAGCACAGCCGGACCTTACTCCTGGATGCTGAGGCAGCACTGGCAGTCGTGAGCAGCTGTCCTTCATGACTTACTATTTGTCACGCCCGTGGTTCCCTCGATTCCCTCCAGGGATCTCCTGCATTCATTATTCTTATTGTTCCCATTTCATTGATAAGAATATTAAGGTTCATAGAGGTGAACTGACTTCTACTGTATTACACAGCTAGCAAGAGCCAACAAGGAAACATAAGCCAGGCGGGCCAGTGCCTGCATCTACTCTGTGGCCCTGCACGAAGGCCTGAAGAGTCTTGAATTTCTCTGCCTCTGTTTGGCAACTGTTTCTTTCCCTTGCTTCTATGTATCTTTTTGTTGTTGTTGTTTGAAGAGAATCAAAAATAGTGAAAAAAAAAACATTAGAAACAATACAGAATTTCACTAAACAAAATAAGAATTCAACAACGGTTGTTATATTGCATATTGTTGTCTGCAGATGAGTTGTTCAGATTACCAGATATAAGCATGTACAACTGTTCAAAAAAATTAAAAAGAGAAAAAAGATAAAGCATTAACTCTTCCTTTCCATTGGCCAGTACAGATCAGCGGTACAATCATCCAAGCTATCCTGGGAAGATATAGTTAGACATTTTTCTCTTCCTGCTTTCTTTTCTCCTTTCACTCATCCCAGATGTTTCTTTGCTTTGAAAACTTTCTTTCCCTTTTCCAAGATCCATTGTACCTTTCAGATCTTGTTCCCTCTTTCAGGTTCTTGTGCTACGGAGACAATCCGATGTTTATGTGTGTGGGTCGAATTTATTCCGCTTATTAATATGGCCTCTAATTGCACCCACTGACTTATAAAAGCCTCAAGTTTATCTTTCTTTATAGCTCAGTAATACTCCACTTTTTTTATCTGTTACTCAGTTGATAGACATTTGGGTTGTTTCTAAGATTACGATAGGACAAATTGGGTCCGGCAGGATGGCTCAGTGGTCTAAAGCCCCTGCTTGGGAAAGCTTGGGAGGCTTCAGGGACCGAGGTTTTATCCCCGGCACCACATGCTGCGCCAGCCCTGCCCTCGGGGCGGGCTGAGCCAGCCATAGAAATGAGTGAATAAACAAAGGTTCTGAAACAAGAAAATAAATAAATAAATAAAATTAAAAAAAAAAAAAAAAGGACAAATTGTGCTGCTCTAAGCGTGGGTGCAGATATATCAATGTTTTCAGTGTGTCTGGCTTGAGTGGGACTCCAACCCTAGCTTGCTGAGGCATCTCCGTATTGATTTCCATGGTGGCTGTAGCAGTCTGCACCCCACCGACAGGGGACAAGGGGCCCAGGATGCAGCTTATCAGAACGAGCACCTGCCTGGCAACTGGAATACCCTCAATGTGATGCCCGGTACCACAAAAAAGAAAAAGAAAGAGGGAAGAAAGGTTGTCAACTACTTTCTGAAACATTCGAAATCTAGCATAAAACACCAAAGCTCATAGAATAGATTATTCCCCTTATTTGTATTCTGACACAAAGAGTGCAGGCCCGCCCACTGCCTCCAGCATCTGCTCTCTCCCCAGTCCCTGCACCACCACTCTAGGAGGACTGCTTCCTCCTGCCACCAGCTGTGCCTGCCACTCCCCTCAGTCTGTGAGGACCAAAAATGTCAACCTTCCATGCATTTCCTCCTGCACTTGCTCTCCAGGCCACTCGACTCGCAGATCTGCCACATCCACCACCTTGTGGCTAGTGACCCCCAAGGGCCAGTCCCCACATCTGCACTCCTCGTGACGGGGAGCACGCATAGGGAGGAGTCTTTTCCATGGGTTGTGATGAATGTGACATTAAAAGGACCGAGCTCACAGAGGCATAGACGTTATTAGATGACAGCCCCTTGCACTGCTGAGAGTGTGTCGCCAAAGAGGGACAAGGTGGAGAGGAGCCTCCTGTCTCTGCCTCTGCCTGCCCTGGAGCACTCCTTTCTGCCTGCTCAGCTTCGCGTGAGTGCTGTGTGGACAGACAGTCTGGAAAGCCTTGTCGTAGAAGATGTCCTTTTCTTGATGTCCTGCTTCAGCAGAGAGGACAGTGTGGCATTGGAGAAGCAGCTCTGGTGGTCAGCGCTGGCCCCACGTCCCTCGACTGCTTGTGACCATGCCATCTCTCTCAGCTCAGGCTTCCCATCCTGGTACCTGAGAATGATACAGATTCACGCTTAGTGCGGGAGGCTGTGCTGAGCCCCGAGCACAGGCAGCGGGCTGCGCCAACCCTCAGAGCTTACTCTTCAGGATTGTGTTGTACCGCTTTGCTTTGAAGGCCGCTGGCCTCCAGGAATTGCTCAAGTGATGCCAAATTTCATGCACATCCACATTTGGAATTGTGACTGTTTCCAAACGTTCATCAGAGAACTGAAGAAAACAGGATAAAGGGAAGGGAGTTCCCAATGGTGGTACTCCTAGCACTTCTGCTAGTCGGGCATTGTGACAGTTGCTTTTTCTTTCTCTCTCTCTCTCTCTCTCTTTATATCATAGGGAAGGGTCCACAGGGTGTTCAGGGTCTCACTATCAGATCAGACTCATACTGATCCACCTGTTTACAGCCTCCTGAGAGCTGGAATTACAGGCACACACCACCACATCCAGTCTCAATTGCCATCTCAGTGCACCCTGGGGGTGGGCCTGTCATGGCAGGCCTGGGGATCAAACCCTAAGGCCCCTGTGCCTGCTTGCAGGAGCTTTAATCTGCTGAGCTATTTGGCCAGCTTTGATGGTCACTTCTTCTTTTTGTCTCTTGTAGACTCACAGTTCATTTGAGAGATGAGAGTTAGGTTTTACTATTTCAGAGTTTCTCCAAGTACATTTTCTGAACCATTGAGCTCAAGAGCCGCCTGACCAAATTGGCCAACTTAGAACCTCAGCACCTCTGGAGTGAAGCCCAGGGCATCAGCAAAATGGCTGCTTCCTAGATGATTGCTGTTAAAGCTAGAGATCTTTGGCTTCTTGTTTGTCTGTATGTACATAGACACACAGGTATACACACATATACATAGAAACACACACGTATATATGCATATACATATTATACATACATGTATGTAAATATATATATATGGCACTGGGACTGGAACTCAGGACTTTGCTCTTACAAGCTTTATCTCTGGCTCTGCACTTATGTTATATAATCTAAAATTGGTCTACAAGGGCCACGGAGATAGCTCATCTAACTAAGCACCTACTTGGACAAGCACAGGGACCCAGGTTTGATCCCCAGCACCACCTGCCCTGCCTGGCCAGGTGCACTGATCTGGCCACCGAGACCAGAAGTGGTGAGGCACATCTGTAATTCCAGCACCAGGGAGACTGAAAACAGGAGGATCACTATGAATCTGAGGTGTGTTGTGAGACTCTGAACCAAATTAAAAATAAATAAGTAAAACTTGACTCAACTTTCTTGTATGCGTGCACCTAAGCACTGCTCCCTGTTAAGTGACTCATTCTCCAAAGCCAGTCTCTCTCCAGTTCCTTTAATCCCACTAGTGTCCAGCCTGACCTGAAATGTAACCCTGGGTCTCAAGGAGAATGGCTCACTGGGGTGCACTTTCTGCCCAGTGGGGTCTTCATCTGTCAAGGTCTAAACACCAAGTAGTGTTCTCAGGTTAGAATGGCAGTTTAGCCAAAAATATGAGTTTCTGCCCGGCCAAATAGCTCAGTAGATTAAAGCGGCTGGGAGTTCTACCCCTGGGCCTACCATGCCAGCCTCACCCCCAGCACGCACTGAGACAGCAATTGAGATAGGACATGGGGGTACACACCTGTCATCCCAGCTCTTGGGAGGCTGTAAACTGGCAGACACTATGCGTCCAGTCTAGTAGCAAGACCCTGAACAAAAAGAGTTTCTGGGCTACACTTCCTCATGGTCAGTGGGTTGGGAGCCCTTTTACTGGATGATCCTGAGATTCTTGAGTTACTCAGTAGGGAAGGCAGCTAGCAAGGTCCTGAGAAGTGAGTCTTTCCAAGTTTGAGAGTGTTTGTGTAACCAACACTTAGAAGCTTTCCTGCCTCCTGTCACAGAAAGTGGGACAACACAGAGTGCCCTTAGTCCAATGTGGTTATTTAGCTTTGAAGCACAAGGACTGCGGCGTCAGGGTCAATGCTGGGCTGATAATCACACATGCTAGCCTTATGGAAAATGAAAGAAGTGTTACTCTATGTGTCTATTCTGAGGAATCAAGAGGCTTGCTGCATGTGTTCATGATAGTTTATTTGAAACTCCGTACACACTTCCTGGAATGTGTTCACTCTGCCATCAGAGTTCCCTGCAAGTTTTCTGGGGTGCTAATGTCACTTTCCTACCTGGTTGTGCAGCTGCAATGTGTAATTACCTCTTCTACACGTCAAAAGCAATTGCTGATCTCACCTCCAGTCCATTAGCCACTTTTGAGCTTTAACGCAAGGAAAACGTGCAGCATCCAAGCCTATGATCTTGCTCTTAATTCACAGTACATTCCCTACTCTCTTTTAGGATCAACACTCCGTGGTCAGCCAGAGCGCAGGCTCCAGTCCTAGTCCTGGCCCCTGCTCCAATCCAAACACAGTCAGTGCTTACGTGAGCTCACAGCAATCGCTGCTGAGCCAGCCTCTGATGGGCAAGAAGCAGGCTCTCCAGCGGCAGCTCCTCCTGCAGCAGCACATCCTGGCAGATGCGGTAAGGCTTCCCCCTGACTCTGGAGCACTCACACCTCAGCCCGGCCAGGAGAGGTCCTCTTCCCCACTTCCTATGTAGGGCCCTTGTTCCTGTGCCCCCTTCACTGTCAGTTAACAAGGACCTGGCTGTGAAAGGAGCCAGCTCTGCACAAGAAAGATTGCAGGGAGTGGTTTCATACACTATCAGATGCTGGCCAACAGAGCAGTCTGGCCAGCTCCTCAGTGCCCTGGGTGGGCACTCACATCAAGCCAGCGAAGCCAGTGTGTTCCCCAACCTCAAGGGCAAAAATAGTGGACTTCACTTTAAGCAGCTGAAGTCCAAACTGATTTTAAAGAAATTTAAGTTCTGGGAGCCCTTTCAAAAGTCGCCATGGAACTGTGCATAGACCTTGTGGCCTAGTGCCTGCCTGGCAAACTCAAAGTTCTAAGTTTCATTCCTGGCACCAAAGGTAAGTCAACTTGGTCTTTCAAAATTAAGATCTGCCACAAAAACAAGTCACAACACAGCAAAAGTTCTTTTAAGAGAAATTTAAAGATGTATTCTTGGCCTGGCAGGATGGCTCAGTGGTCTAAAGCACCTGCTTGGGAAAGCTTAGGCAACTGCAGGGACCGAGGTTCAATCCCCAGCACCACATGCTGTGCCAGCCCTACCCTCAGGGAAGACTGAGCTGGCCATAAAAATAAACAAACAAACAAAAGTTCTGAAACAAAAATAAATAAATAAATAAACAAACAAACAAATAAAATAAAAAATAAAAATAAATCTTAAAAAAAAGAGAAAGAGAACAACAACAACAGCAAAAGTTATATTCTTCCATTTTTTAAATATCTGTATGCCTTTTGAGAAGGGCAGGGTTGCATTCCCCAGGCTGCCTGAGCTCCAGCCCCGCTTCAGTATATGCCTGATCTTCCCCCTGTGCTCACCGACACGTGTGGCACTGGCCGCACCCTTCCAGCCTCCTCAGACTAACTCCAGCAGTTTCAACCTTTGTCTTCAAGCATTCTGGCCCAGCACAAGCTGGGGTAAAGGTAGCCATCCCTAGGTTAGCAGAGCTAAGGTACAAGGAGAAGAGAAGAATGAGGGCCGGGCTGTGGCTCCAGTTCTGGTCTAGCACACGAGTCCCTGGATTCATGCCTAGCACAGGATAAAGAGAAAAATAAACGCAGCTAATCTTACACTGAAGGAGCCTTGCACTGAGACAGTCAGAAAGGCAAGATCCTGTTGGCGCCGCACTGGCCATGGCAGAGCATATACGGGCGAGTGATCTTCAAAGGGCCCAAACGGAAGGGCAGAGGGCAGCCTTGGGGACTGGAGCGCACCGGGTCTGGAAGGCTGCAGGGAGTGTGAGGACCTAGACCAGGAAACACTATCATGATCAAAAACTGGGACTGATCAAATTTTAAAAAAATTATTATGATAAAAGCTACATTGAGAGGCTGGGGAGATAGCTCCGTGGCACAAGTGCCTGCCTCGCAAGTGCAAGGTCATGAGTTCAAACCCCAGTCCCACCAAAAAAAAACAAAAAACAAAAAAAAACTGCATTGCATTAGCCTCCCTCAAAATGCTCAAAATACTCCAGCCCTAAATACTTAGCCCGCTGTTTTTGGCATATATATTTTTTTACTGTAATAAGGGTCTCTTATTTGTGTATTCACTATATTTCTCTATCTATACCTTTATCCACCATTCCAGAAATTTTTGCCAAATGAAAGATTCCTATGTGTCTCCATCCACCTTCCTTGGTACATCTTGCACCTTGCAGCCTCTGGCCCTTCCCATAGTAAGAATATCCCTGAATAGTAAATGTTTTCAGTTTCCTCAGGAATTGAGGCTGTGAAAATAAGAAGGGATTTCAGGGACCCCCTCAGAAAGTGTGGGATGCCACGGGACAGCCGTGTTCTGAGTGAGAGGGAGTTCTGGGAGGGAGCATGTCTTTGGTTGTGATGATTTTTAAAATTTAACGTTCCCTTTATTTTTATCATGTATCATATTTAATCCCATTATAATAATAGTGCAGACCCAGTGAGAGAACGTTTACTGGAGAGAAAAACTACATTCAGCCTGGAAAAAATGAGGTATTTCATAGAAAGGGGAAAGCTTGACTCTGGCTTTGAAGACTGTAGCATCGCAGCAGTCAGTAAGGGTCAACCAGCTCCTGGGGGAGACAGACCAGAAATCCAGAGGTGCCGCCTGCTGTGCATTTGTAAATTGGTTCAGGCTGAATTACAAAATAATTAATTCATAATACAAAATATAAATAATAATAAAACAATTACTTTTGTGATATTATGGATTGAGCATTGAGCTACATGCCCAGCCCTTTATTTATTTTTTTTTAATTTAATTTTTTTTTTTTTTTTTTTTTTTTTTTTTTTTTTTTTTTTTTTTTTTTTTTTTTTT
>PVJA010002870.1:0-27742 GCA_004027025.1 Myocastor coypus | reverse complement strand
CGCCCCAGCCCTTTATTTATGTTTTATTTTTAATTTTAAGATAGGGTCTTACTAAGTTGCTAAGTGGCCCAGGCTAAGCTAAAACTTGTGCTTTTCTTGCTCGGGCCTCCACGAGTGCTGGATGCCAACCTGCACCACCACACCTGGCTGCGTGTGTCATTTTTAAAGGAGTGTAAGTGACATGTTCTGGAGTCCAGAACATATGAGGAAAAGTAGAGAGAAATAGATTTCCTTTGTCTGGAATGCGGAGCAAAGAGAAACAACTTCCCTGACGACCCGGGTACCTTCAGAGTGTGAGAAGGGCAGCCGGGGCAGCCGTCCGTCCTGCAAAGCCGTACAGCCAGCGGCGTCTTCCCCAAGTTGGGTTGAAAAGCCCAACCCATCCAAGGATGCCCTCCTCCTCCCTTGCTGTGACTCTCACAAGCAACGTAACAGTGTGAGCAGCAGAAAAGAAAAGCGCTCGGGCTAACCATGTGTTTATCCTGAATCCCGGACGCATGTCCATCATTCTCTTCAGTACTAAGAACCTGAGGACTCCCGACTGGCTGCAGTTCAGGCTCTAGGTTACCAGATCTGACCACAAGCATAAGGGCCGGAGTGGACATACTCCACGCGGTCTGCAGTGCCGCCAAGACACATGCAGAGGGCCGTAGTGTGGCTGTGGGAGGCTACTGAGAATGAAGCTGCCCTTTTTTGATTTTAATAAGCCATCCACATGTCTCTTTGTTTGGACACCATCGAAGGCTTGTGGGCTTTTTGGCATATCCAGGCAGAAACAGGCTTTGCGATGACCGCACTAGCATAGCTCTGGGGCCCTTCCACAAGCCTAGGCAGGCACCTCAGTTGGGACCTTTTCTTGTCAGACTGTGGCATCTTTACCCAGCTGTGCTTCCACCAGAGAGGCACATGAAGAACAAGTAGTACTTGTCACAATGAACATTGTTATTGCCAGCACATACTGTGCATCTACTGTGTGCCAGGCACCATGCTGAGCTTTTACAGAATCAAACGATTAATTCTTATAACAGGGGTATGAGGGAGGCCCTGGACTATTACGGGTATCTTTACAACAAAAGCAAAACAGATAGGTATGGTAGCAAATGCTTTTGCTGTTAGGGTTTCCAGTGCAAGAGACTGAGCTATCGTTCAAAATCCGTTGGCCAACAAAAGTCTTGTGGCACCGGAATCATCTGAGGGGGAGCCTGTGGCTTCACATTTGCACTGCAAGGGAGGGGCATGCTCTTGCAAAATGTCACTGTCACCCATCAGTGATGGGGTTTAAGACCCTCAGGTTTTCCCAGATACCTACGTTACCTCTGGACAGTAACTGGGAAGCCTTGCAGCCTGAAAGCCAGCGTTAGCTTGGAAACTAAATGTGGGTTTGGATGGTGAGGAATCGAACAAATGCACATATGCACATCCTGTCCTCTTCAGTGTAAGTAGTAGAAACATCTGATTACGCAAGATGCTTCTTGGAAAAGAAGGGTTTTAGAGTCCTACACTTGGCTTAAAACTCAAAGCTGTCAGTTTACACAATAGTTTACAGCAGAGCAGCTCCATCTTGCTGCGTTTGGGTTCATGGAACATCTCAAGCTGTTTCTTAAACACTTACAGTTTTTGCAAAACCAAAAAAGGAATCTCACTAGCCATGTTTTCCCTTTAATGTGTAAACCTATGTTTAAAAGGAATGTGATCCATATGTCTGATTCATTTACACTTAGCTCATCAAAAATTGTGTCTCACATGAATAAGTCAATGTCCAAAAATCTCTTCTTTCAAGATTTTTCTTAGAAATAAGAAGCAAATTTATTTTGTTGTTGTATTGAGAGTCGTTCTTTCCCTGTACAGTTGATTTATTCTACTTAAAAGGCTTGAGATTTGATTGCAAACCAAGAAACACATGGTTTAAGTAAGTTTTAAACCAGGCAATATACATTTGGCTTCTACCATCTACCTATGTAATTGATTCAGCTATTACACAGTTTTATTTTCTATGTATTAATTTTTATATAATTGTAATGTTCTGTCTCTACCTATGCCCATCATTTTTAGTTTTGAAGCTAGAAACTGCTTTGGAGTGTGTGTAAAATTACTCTGAAGCAATTCCAGAACTGTCCTGATCGACCCTGAGAAAAAATAAAGCAGCCCTCTCTATGTGCATCTGGCCTGCCCTTTCTAGCCGAGACATTTGTTCTCTGGTGAACATAAACAAGCTTACAAAAATATCAACCTCAAACAGGGTCAAAAACAGATGTAGGCTAGGTCTCCATGTGACCTGCAGAAGCCCAGCACCCCTCAGCCACACCAACAAATGCTCCTCTGCCCAGTCACTGGGGTGCCCACACTTCCTGGCAGCTCTCAGACTAGGAGAAGTCCTGGCTCCCTTAGGTCTTCCCTGCTCATGCAGAGTCCAGGTCCCACAGTTGGTTCTTTCTTGTATGTGCTTTGCCTAAGACCCATGGCCTTCTAGGGTGTGTATTCTCTCTGTGGCCATGGCTGGTAGATCACACTGGTGGGCTCCTGGCAGTCTTTGGAAGATCATGTTGAGGTACTAAACAAAATTTGCTATTTACTGTCTTAGCTTCCAGACTTACTTATTCTAAATCATTAAAGGTGGTGGATTCCTGAAGAAAGGAGAGAAAAGCGCCTGGGAACATCCTGTGCTTTTCAAATGGATCACTGAGAAACTGAGTCACAAGGCATCCCTGTTCTGTGTGGCAGGAGGGAGCCCGAGTTTATGACTCAGAATTCGCACTCAATTTACTTAGCCTAATGAAGTTTCCATTTTCTCTTCTTTTAAATGAGCTAATCATATGTACCATGGGTTAAGAATGAAGGGTGAAAAAGAGATCCGGATAGTACCCCATTCTCTAATTGGTTATCTCCTAACATCGTTCCTTACCTAAGGTCACCAAATTTAACAAACAAAAATAAAGGCTATGCAAGCATCCCGCATGTTGGCCCTGCTGTCAGGCTTTGCATGCTTCGGCACCAGCATTGTACCAAGACACCAATGCATATCAGCTGTGCCCCAGTACACAGCTGGAAATATCTCCTCAAAACTGATGGAAGCGCATCTCTCACTGAAATCTAGTTGCAAAGTAAAGGCAAAGAAAGTAGTTGCTAGCACCACAGTACTTTAGGTTAAATGTTATGGGGCACAAATGACACTTCTGTGCAGGAATTTAATTGAAACTGAAAAGAGTTGTCTCAGAATTAGCTCAACTGATTGAGTTCATGATTTTTAATGTAGGACTAAAAGATAGTTTTACATTCCATTCAAATAGTATCTCAGTTTTTTTTTTTTTTTTTTTTTTTTTTTATGAGCCAAAAGATAATAGCACCATTTAATACTCTTTCATCTGTGTTTTTAAGGAGAAAATCACACCGCAAGATCAGATAAACTCACGTTTGACAAGGCCACCGCCAGAGTACAAAGACCAAAGAAGAAATGTGGGAAATCTGCAGCCAACCGGCCCGTACTCTGGTGAGTGCTCTTAGAAATTAGTGAAAGACGTAACTGTGAACAGTAAACTCTTCAGTTTTCCACCTTCTTTCCTTGACCTATCCCACAGTTGACCGTGACATCTTTCTTGGAGTTGTTTTCCAGCTCCTACTTACCTCCTGGACCAAGACCATGCTCGACGCTTGCAGGAGCTCTTGCTTATTCTCACCCTGCATTCTCACATTCACTGCTCTGAGAACTACTCGGGATCTACAGAGCTGAATATTTTCTGAGCACTGGGTTTGTCCAGTCCCCCAGTAACTCATCTGGTCCCAGGTAGTGTGAGGCACGGACAGACTCCTTGCTCTTTCACAATCACCAATATGCTGTGCACAAAGCCAGTCCTGTTTCCCCCATGGGCCCCGACCTCCCCTATGCTCCCCTCTGCCTCCTGGGACAGTGCAAAAGTGAAGTGCATGCCCTGAAGCCTCCCCAAGCACCAGCGCTACATTCCATCTAGGTCACAGAAAGAAACCTTTTCATCACTTCTGAGCCAAGTGGGTCTTGGCCCAGAACCACCTGCCCGCCGCTCCCTGAACTTCAGAACAGAACAGCCCCGAGCAGGTTGACGCTGCTCCTGCCTTCTTCTCAGCATCTGTTCAAGTCTCTTCAGAGCTCTTCTTCACTTAGCTTAAACTATTCCCTTCCACTTCCTTTGTCTCTCTGCCTTACATGTTCCTCTATCCTCATAGGAAGTCGTAAAGTACACCTAAAGAAGGAAAAACTGCAGGCACTCCTCTATTTGTTCAAATTCTTGCCCATTAAATATATTCTAAGTATGCTGCTCTGATTTACTTACACATCTGTAAATGAACCAGCTTGTCTCTCTACTACATTAGGAGTGCAACACATATATAGTCCGCCCTCTGAGATGACTTTGTTCCAGAGTGAAAGCAGGGCTGTCTGTTTGTTTGTCCTCAGAAAGACCAAAAGACAAGACACAGATTAATTGGAGCGTGACCTGTGATTTGGCCGTGGAGAGGCAGGGATCTCCCTGAAGTAGACAAAGTTTGAGTTGATGTCTAGGATTTCTTCTCCCATTCCTGGAGCTGTGGGTGGGGATAGCTGTCTCGGGCTAATCTGGACCCCACACTGTCAGGAGCCCAGGCCATGTCCTAAGGCGCTTGCAGCCAACATCGCCAACCCCACATTCATATTTCAAGGTAGTAAGGAGAAAAGGGGAAAAGGTAAAATATCCCGCAGGTGAGTTGAACTCCCCCAGGAGAGCTGCTCATTTGGGTCCCTATCTACTGACTTCTGCTCCAGCTAGAGCACGCCCTGCGGGACCTTCCACCAGCAAGCTCGAGTAATGCAACATCAGCAGGATGCACTGCTGCAGAGGCAGGTGTCTGTTGCTAAAGCACGGGGGTAGGAAGTTGATAGGCGCCTAACAGCTTCTTCTGCGGTACAGGCAGGCATTGTTCTAAGAGGGCATGAACATCCTGCTCCCCAAATAAGTAGGAATCACAGTTCTAGAGCAGTTGACATCACACGTTCTTTAAGAGTAAAACCGGCAGCATAATCCAATACAAACCTGTGTCATTTTGTATTTTATTTGCCTTTCCCAGATGTCAGTGCTATAAGTGAAGCACAGAAGGACCTGGGCCAGTGTCCGTCATGGAGAAGAGCTTTAGGGATGGCAGCAGCTAGGGTCCTGTTCCGGTCTTTGTGGAAGGGCTTTCTACTGTTTTTTTGTTTGTTTGTTTGTTTTGTTTTTTTCAGACACTGCCGTTCTCCTAGATCTCACAAATGCATACTTTTGTTGTTGATGATGGTGACGATGTTGATGTTGCTTTAAGCAGGGCACCTACAGGGGATGACTGTTTTTTTTAATTTTATTTTTATTACTTTTAATAAGCAGTAACAATGAGACAGTTTCAAAACACATTAGTAGGACAGCCACAACAATTAATACAATGTATATTGTTGTCTTCACAGTAGTTGTTCAGAATACAAGGTGCAGACATGATAACTCTTCTAAATACTATTGGTACAAATCTTTCTTCTCACTGAACTAAAATAAAGTACTTGTATACATAGAGCACTATTCCATAGTAGTACTGGGTTATCAGCAGAATTGGCAATGTTGTAAGCTATTGACCTGACTCTTTTACAGCTCAACATACTAATCTGGCTTTACTTTTTATGCTTCATGGTTATACTTTTCTGCTGGATGGTTAAGTCCAAGTTAAAGCAAGACCTATATAACAAACCATATAATTTTCCTATCTGACAAGGTCAGTCAAATCACCTCAGGATTTACCTTGAAACCAGGTACAGCATTTTGTAGAACTTTTGTAAGTGTCAGCCATCTGGATGAGTCGTAGCCATTGCTTGACCAGTCTGCTCTCTGCGAAAGCTGCTGTGAAAGTGTGAGAGAACTTTTTCTCTCTAGGTGACTCTCCTTAGGCACACTGTACATTGTCAACCTCATAATCTCCTTGAACAGAAAATTTGGGACACCACTGACTTATGGGATCTTACAGTACAGGTTCCCTTATGTCCCGAGTCCTCACTGACCTTGAAGGGCTAGGGCCAAAATATTGGCTAACCTTATAGCCCTTCTTTTTCTCTAATTTTTGGTCTGCAAATTTAGGTTCTTAACCTGCAGAAGAGAAGCTTAGTGATACTATTACTCTGTAACACAGGTATTTAACACCACTGTCTTTCTAAATATTTAGTACCTTAGACTTAACATGAAACCAGTAGGAGGATGGTTGTTAGAAGCTCTGAATGTTTTCCTTAGCATTTGAGTGGCATGAACACCCTTATTACAAAACCTTGGGTGTGAGGTCAGTGGGCTTCCACTCTTGAGCATGTGCACTCCACTTCTACTCAAGCCTCTTCTCTCTGACCATGACCCAGCTCTATCAGAGGCACCCTGCACACCACCTAGCAGAGAACTTCGTGTCAAGGTCAGAGATACAAAGAGTTGTGAGAGATGCTCCCGTTGGGACTTAATTTGGAAAAAAACAGCATTGCTGGAATGTTCACTTGGCTGACACTCTTGTAAGCTGCTTGTCATACAGATATAGCGGAAAGCATGCCACTGTCAACTGTGGATGCCAGATACACTGTGTGCCACCACCAAAGAATGCATACTAAGGAACAGGGGAGGCTAAGAGTAGAAAGTATTTGGAAAGAGAAAGAGCGAGAGAAGGAGGGAGACAGGCAGGTAGGCAGACAGACAAACACACAGACAGACGCACAGAGAGAGGAGGAGAGCTGAGAGACAGGAGGGGGCCTATGAAATGGATTACTGCAGACTGCACTTTGTAGAGGATGTTCTATACAGCAAAACCACAAAGTGGGTACAATGCGAGACAAAACTGAAATCAACCAATTAGGTTACAAATTTAGCTCTTAGGTACTATCAATCCAGTGGGGAAGCAGCTCATATAAAAAGTGTACATGGAAAGAAAAAGACCTCTGTGGGAAGAGATCACACAGGGGATCTTGGGTGACCCACTAGGTGACCCATGCTCATCTATTGTGTGTTGCTTGGGGAAGCATGCAGGCCTGGTCATTTTGTCTTTATTTTGAGGCCTGGCCTCCCACAAATGTGCCTCTGGCAACAGCACTAATGTGATGCCATCCTCCTTGTTGACTCACCTAAGGGCCCAGCCTCACCTGACTGTCTACAATATTTTTATCTAGCTTAGCTGCCTACAGTAATACTAGGTATCCCAGATTTAAGGGGCACCCATCCCAAACTTACAATTTCAGACATGTACCGCCCACAACTGAATTTTAGTATTTATATGTATGTGTACTCATTTTTTTTTTCAGTATTTCTGTTTCTCTGGGTCTGCCTGCCTTCTTCAGGGAGTATATTTCATAAAAATATCTTTCTCTCACTTTTGCTTCACTTCACTCTGGAAAGAGCAGGGACCCAGGTTCGATCCCTGGTACCGCATGCTGTACATACCATACCAGTCACTGAAACTGGATGGGGTGTCACATGCCTGTAATCCCTGTGCTGGGGAGGCTGAGACAGGAGGATCACTGTGAGTCTGAGCTGCATAGTGGAACCCTGTGCCAAATAAATAAAGACTGAAAAAAGAAGGAACTGCCTAACCTGTCAGGCACTGTTTTCTCTTCCATTTTTGCCTCTCAGGGTTCTTCTCTGGTGACCCCACCCTCAAGCTAGGAATATTCCAGAGAATTACTAATCACTGTGCGCTGTGGCATTGTCCTACACAGGAGGCTGTGTGTCAGACACTGTCCCCATCACCACAGTCAGTGGCAGGAGCCAGTTTCATGGCAAGTACTTCAGGGCTCTGGGCTGCCTGAGTGCTAAGTGAGTGAATTAAAGAGAAAAGTTCTAGCCAGAGAGATAAGACTGGAATAAATGAGCACTGATCTCACGCTGGAGGAAAAAGAGAATTTGGTGAAGTAAAAGCATCGAGGGGGAGATGCCAGCCCAGGTGGCTCGCAGTGTTCTCAGAAGGTGACAGCAGGGCTGAGGTATCCTACAGCACAGTGCGCCCATGTGGGAGTGATAACCAGGGCGTGGATCATGGCGAAGGCTGGGGCTGCGAGGAATGAGCCTGCACTGGGCTCTGGGGAGCCACCGTGGCACCAGTTTGGAGAGAATAAGATCAAGGAGGAATGGGTGTGACTTTCCAGGCCACAGGTTGGGAATACCAGCCTGTAGCTGTACATTGGATTTGTTCAACTGTCTTACATGGGCCCCAGAGTAAGCAGTAACATGACTTTATAATGGCAGCATCTCTGAGAGCTGCGAATCACACTCAGCAAATCAACCTGAAAGATTACCTGTCAACTCTCCTCAGTGACTCTGGAAGAGGAATAAAGCCAGGCCAACTAGGACACCCTTGCCATGGGCTTTTCCTCTTTCAGGAAGACACTCTTGCCCCAGAAGTAGGGGGGCACTACCCCTGTACCCACCGGCTACCGTATGTCTTTAGCGATGCCCATTTCTCCTGCTCTTGCACTTGCCTGCAGCCTGAGTTGGCCAGTTGGATAGATGACCCCAGGAGGAGACAGGCTAGTCTGCCAGCTGACCGTCTTGCTTTTTTCTTTCCTAGGCGGCTCATCCACAAGTCTGCACTCCAGCCAGGCTTTGACAAGCCCGGCTTCAACACATAGCATCTTAACTCCAAATTCCAGCCTGATGTCTACTTCCCATGGGACCAGGATGCCTGCCCTGTCTACAGCCGTGCAAAACATAGCACTGTATGGAAATCTGCCATGCAGCCAACCTGGCACCTATAGCAGCATTGCTGCAGGAAGGAATCAGCTGACCCAGCAGAGGAACCCAAGCCAACTGGCAACAAATCCAAACCCCTCTCTGATGCCACGGCCGCCTACCTTAGGGCCAAGTACCAGCAGCAGCGTGGCTGCTTTTGGACCTGGGTCTGTTGGGAGTTCTCCACAGCTGAGACCAAGCTTAAGCCATGGTATGGCAAGCCTGCCCGGCCAGAGAACAGCGAATGTAGCGATCACAGCCAACACCGCAGCAGCAAACTGGGCCTCGCAAGAGGCAGCAGCCCAGCAGCAGGAAGCGCTGAAGGCCCCGGGTGTGCACTTCCCCACCGCCCCCACAGCCTACACCCCGAACCAGTCACTGCAGCAGGCCACAGGCAGCCAGCAGTTCTCCCAAAGGGCAGTAGCCACCCCAAGCCAGCTAACCCCAGCCATGCAAATGAGACCCATGAGCCAAACACTAAACGGACAGACCCTGGGTGCGCTCAGGGGCTTGGGTCTCAGACCCAACCAGCTCGGCACACAGATTGTGTCTAATCTGAGCCAGTCGGGCACTGGTGTGAGTCAGACAAGGACGGGCCTAAGCCAGTCGCCATCACTGACACCCAGCAACTTTCCTTCAGCCAACCGAGGTGCCCGGGCTTTCCCAGCAAGCGAGCATGGTAGCGACTTGGCCTTTGACTGCCTCAGCCCGCAGACGGATGCCGTGGGTCCCACCCTGAGCAGTGATGCCGACTTCATTGATTCTCTGCTGAAAACAGAGCCTGGCAATGATGACTGGATGAAAGACATAAACCTTGATGAGATCTTGGGGAGCAACTCTTGAAGGAGAAAGGGGGGACAACTCACAAACCCCAAGTACTGGAAGGACATGTTTCACAGGACGCTGTAAGGGCCAAACTGCTGGCCTCCGGGTGGACTACCTGAAGATATCGTGGTTTAATAGTGGAATGCAGAAAGTAACTCAGTGGTGACTATTCTGGTTCAAATTCTTGTCTAAAAATCTCAAACCCTAATGTAAAACATTTGGATCACTTTTTCCTCTATAAGCACCAGAACATATTATCCAAACAGAACTGTGATATCAGTGTGTCATTAATTGTGTAAAATAGGCTCCCCACACCCTTTCTCTGAAAGAAAATAGGACTTATAGCTTGTTTCAGCCCCATGTCATAAGGCAATACTGGTTCTATGCAGAAAAAAAAAAATCCTTAACTTGCTTTAATATACGTGGTTTAATTTTTCCACTACTTTTCATTTAATTTTCCTGAAGCTTACAAAATAGATCAAAGTAGTATAGGTCTATCTGAGGTAACTAAACAGTGTCCTAGGTAAGGGAAAGCCAGCGTGCACCCACGGCGGTGGGTACAGATGTCCGCTCTAGACTCCATGTCTGGTTTCGCAGTTTTCCATGCATTCTACTCTTTAGCAGATGTATGGCTGATGATAAAGTAAGCCTGCAGAATCGTGCAACTCCTTGATCTCGGCTTCCACAGCCAACTTCCAAATCTGCTCCCAACCAAGCTAAGACAACCTAGACCTGACCAGACCGAAAGATGATGCGCACTGCTCTGCATCAGATTTCACTCTAAAAATAACCCTGGACTTTGCTAAGAAGGCGATTTATTTGGCCACAGACCCCTTTCGGCAGCTGGCCACTGCCTGTGCCCAGGCGAGCGGGGCAGAGCTTTGTCCTCCCCGCCTACTGTGATGAGCAGAGGCTGGGTTGCAAGAGAAGGAAATCTGGAGACCAAAAACTTCGATTAAAAAGTGTCAGGTTTGACTGGAGGTAAGAAACAGGAGCGGCAGGCCGGAGTGGGTACAGACCTATTTAGAGCTTAAGGGAAAGCATAACAAGAGAGAAAGTCAGTCCTTCTTGGGCTATGATCTGGATCTGGGTGAAGTGCCATGTAGACGGTGGCCAATAGCCACAGGCTGCTGGTTCTGGTGTGCTGCACCCTCGTCGCAGCCCCCCGCCCCCCGGTGTCCTGTCCTTTGTCCTCAGTGCCCACATACAGCTGACCCATCACGTGGGAACAGCAGATGGAGGATGGCTGAAGCTGTCGCCACTGTGTTCCTCTACTGGGGAGCAAAGGGTAGCTTCAGCTTTTTAATTGGGCATGCACATATTCAAGTAGCAAATGTAATTTAACCAAAGCCATTTTGGTAAGTCTTTAAGGAATCTTTCAGTAAGAAAACATGTACTGAAAGTTCTGCAGAGCCCCCTCTTCCAGACTTCGGAATGTGTTGAGGTGCCTCCTGCCCCTCCACAACACCTACACCCCTGGCCCAGAGTCTTTTCTGTGCTAATTTGTAAATATAAATAAATCACTCATTTTGTAAACTTTTGTAAAGAGTATTTTGGTAGAAATACTTAAAGCATATTCTTTGGGCTATATTTATACATATGTGAAATAAATATACTATCAAAAGGTTATATTTTATACAAAAAGTAAATTGTTACCTTTTGTATGCTAATATGCAAAGTTTTGTATGATATGATGGGTTTTTTAGCTCCACACTTAAATCATAGGCAGTCTAGTGGGAACTTTTGAGAACTACAAGAGCCTTGGTACAAATTTATATTCTGAAACCTCTGTAAGAAAGCATTCCAGGTTTCGTACCTTTCCTTTTTTTTTTTTTTTCTGTTCCCAAATTCTTTATTGAACCCGTAGGTCACGTCTTATTTTATTATTCTGCTGTGACATTATATTAATCCTTATTGCATTATGTCTACTATGTTTTCTCTTTTTATAAAACTATGTTTCTTCATGCAAAAAAAAGAGAAAAAATAATGTATATACGAACAACTTCTCTCCTGGCTCCTCCATGTACATACTGCCCGTGCATCCAGTTACACCCATGTAATGCAGCTTATTTTTACCCTAACATAAATACTACGTTTTTAGTAGCTATCAGATTTAAGAGACAAAACAATCAGAATGTTTGGATTTTCTTCTATCTTAATGTGAATTTCATAATTAATGTCTATTTATTCAGCTACTCATTAAAATACAGGATTCTTTGGGAAAAAAAAATGGTGTAATCTATAGTTTCTGTTTGTTGGCAGCCCGTTACCAAAGATGATATCGTTTTCTTGAAAGCTGACGTAATGACAGTTTGACAGGCATGTGTGGCCTGAGCTTTAGGGTTTACAATTTAGGAGCTATTGGAATACAGTCTCCCATGTATAGAAATCCCAGGTGACCTAATTTTGGCATTGTTTATCATCTTGACATGTTATGCAGGAGCTATAAGTAATTTTTCTTGCTTTTTTCAATTCAAAAGGTAGCAGGCAATTTAAGCAAATAATTCATTCTGGGCTTGCGTTAGGCTCAAGAAAGATAAATAACTGTGCTTTAAGTAATTGCACTATTATCACCTGCATTACTGTAACTGTGCCCATACATGTAAAGACCTCAATTTGTAAAACAATATTTTATCTTAAATGTAATTCCATGTGCCAAAAATAGTTTAAAAATTCAGAACTGATTTTCTTGAATCAAATCACACTCAGCGTCATGGGCAATATGTTAGTGCGTTGTCCCAGAAAGCTCTGAGGACTATTAATAGTAACGAACCCTCAGAGGCAAACTTTCCTGAAAGAAGCTTCTGTTGCTAGCCAGGGGCTGGCTTTGTTGATTCCCACATTCTTCCCGTCAAGCAGAAAGTTGGCCTTAGGGGCTTACTCACGCCATACGGACCACTCGCTGGGGAGAAGTCGCTGGACTCTGCTTGGGCTGCCGGCGGAGCTGGCACTGGGCTCCACAAAGCCCTACTCTGTGCACCCTCCCCGATCCAGGAGGCCCCTCAAGGGCTCTCGACAGGCGCGGGAGGAGCCATCCCCAGCCCTCAGGGCCCACTAAACGCACTGCTGTGGATTGATTGTCCCTTCGCTGTATATCCACAAAACAAAGCTATGGAATCAGCCTCTTCACCACTTGCATTATCCCTGCCCCAGAGAACCCATATGGTAGGACAGCAAAGGCATCAACATCAATGAGCGTAAATAACCTACAAACGAAAAGAAAGATGCGCCGTCCGAACTCTCCACGGGCTCCATGTGTAGCCACGGAAAGAGTTGGAAATGGAGGAAGGACAGCGAGCTAGGGACAAACTCCTCACTCTGTTCTCACCCAGCTGTGCCAGAACAGCTGAGACTGCCAGACAGTTTCTTGCGATTCCTATTTTGTATTTCTGCAAATATTTTCATCATCAGAAAAGATGGTTAGGGGCCAGCAAGACGGCTCAGCAGATTAAGAGCCTGCCTAGCAAGCGCAGGGACCCAGATTCCATCCCCAGCACCACATGCCGTGCCGACCCCAGAACACTGGGCACGCTGCTGGCCACTGAGACTGGGCGTGGTGGCATCCGCCTGTAATCCCACGGCTTGGGAGGGCAAAACGGGAGGAGCACTATGCGTCTGAGCTGTGCAGTGAGGCCCTCTGCCAAATACATTTTTTTTTTAATGATGGCTAGGAGCTGAGCTCTATTTCTTTCTCACTGCAGAACTGTGTGGTTGATTTTTTTCAAAGTTGAGTAAAAAATTTTCTGAAAAGATTCAATAGCACTCTTTTTAAGATAAATCATTGATTATTCCAAATTTAGGGAATTTTCAGCTGTCAGCTTCTTTGACTCAAGCATCCATGTGGTTGGATCGAAGCAGCACTTTGTCATCAGCTTTCCTGCCGGCAGGAGCAGATGGAGGTTCCTGCTGGCTGCAGTTCAAGCCCTGAGGATCAACGGGGGAGGGGGGTGGGGAGGTGAAATGCTCACTTTCTGGTGAGAGTGGAATTCCATAGAGACAGTGTTGGCCTTTTAGGGAGGAAAAAAAACATTGCACTAAGTCACAAGCTCCGTTGGATATTTCTTAATGAACTTCTTAGCTGGGAAACATTTTGAGTGTGCATCTTAAGTGCCCACAATAAATGAAGAACAGGCAGTGCCCTGGGTCTGGTTTCCTCGCAGCAGTGCAGCTGAAACCCTATGCTATGCAAAGTAAGCACTTGTATTGACCTTAGAGTTAATGACACAGATTAACGTGCTGATTTTCACATCAGCAGATTTGTAGGTGCACGCAGCGCACTTGGATAAATAAATTTTAAAGACCAAACACTTATGTCCCAGGCCTGGATACAATAATTTAACAGATAATTTCTATTTGCATAAATAACATTCTAAATTTTATTGTTCCAAATTAAGAGCTTTTTAGCTCCAGGATATGTGTGAATTTACTGATACTTTGTTTTTTGTTTTTTGTTTTTTTTCTTTTTCTTCTTGTTTCAGAACTTTTGTTTGTTTATTTATTTTTATGGCCGTCTCAGCCTGCCCTGAGTGCAGGGCTGGTGCAGCATGTGGTGCTGGGGATCGAACCACGGTCCCTGAAGCCACCCAAGCTTTCCTAAGCAGGTGCTTTAGACCACTGAGCCATCCTGCCAGGCCCCTAATGATACTTTTAAAATAATTATTAGCATTCTTTCAGAAAAAAAAAAAGGGAGAAGAGAGGGAGAAGAAAAGAATATCATCGTACTATGTAAATATATGGAATCTTCTTACCGGATTATTTTAGTAAAAGAGAAAGCAAAAGAAGGAAGGGGCATAAATACATTGCAAATAAGCTCAGAGCAAGGAGTCCACTGGATCACACAGAGGAAACTTCTAGATTGTTCTGGACTTAGACGTCGCTGAGCTTAGCAGCTCCTCAGACACTGGTTCTCCTATGCCTGTCCCTGTGTTGGCCCTCCCTGGCTCCATCCTCAGCTCATGCTTCCTGGTGACAAAGTGGCAGCTCGAGGAGCCACATTTATACCCACTTCTCCAAGCCCCGCACCGACAGCCACGGATGCTTCCCCTGCACGGGGCAACGTTGCCTCTCACTGAGTGATAAGAGCATGCGTGTGCCCTCACTGAACAACGACCCTGGCTAGCTGGAGCCTGGGCGCTGCTGCCTTGGACAGAGGTGACGTTAACGCTAACCAAGCCAGGAGAACTGAGTATGGGAATAAGGCTGCTCACCAAACTAAGCGAAGCTGCGGTCATAAAAAATCAACAGCTGAGAAAGAAGACTACACATGTCTGCTGTCTTCTCTGGCAGCCCGAGTTCCACACAGTTTTTCCCATATCTTCAATTTAAAATTACAGACGCACCTGCATCCCCACAGCAGAGCAGCCACCAACTCCCATCTGGACTCTGCGTACACCTTCTGACCCAGCAGCACAGCTCCGGGGAGGTGTTCTTCCTCCAGGCCGATCTGGACTGATGACCTATGCGCAGAAGATGTGTGAATACACCCTGTCCTCTCCCCAAGCATGTGGTTGTGGAGAAAGAACAAGCTAGCAACCATCATGAGTTCTGTTTGGAAGCGACTCCAACATGCACCTATCACATCCTCAGGGAGGAGGATGCCACACCTGTCCTGAAGACGCAGAGAGAAGACACAGAAGTGCCTCGGAGCTTCCAAGTCCAGGGCGGCAACAGGCACCTGGAATTCTCTCCTTGTGGCCGTGGATCTGGCTCTGTGGAATAAGCTCCTGCCTGACCCGCTTGCGGTCCCAAGCTCAGTCCCAGCCACATGCTGTAGGAGAAGCAATTGTCCCTTTTTGCTAACAGTCCCCGATATGAAAGTATCCAGGAGCAGCCAGAAACAAGCCTCCTCGCCAACCTCACTCATACCTCCTGCTGGAATTCCCATCTCTGACTTCGTGTGCACCAACTTGAGCTGAAAACTAAGAAGCCACATTTTTTTAGAGTGTCTATTTTTAATTTTAAAGAAAATATAAAATTGTTCAAATATTCCAAGGGTCAGAGAAACTTCAATGTAAAGAACCGGTGGTTCCATAGATGAGACAAGTGGAGAGGGAAGTCAGGGCTGGTGGCGGCCACCAGACACAACCGAAGTGGGAGACATTGCCACACCATGGTGCAAGGACGGGAGGACCAGGGCCAGGTGCACCAGGCAGTCACAGCCACGCTGACAGCCTGCCTGGCCAGAGGTCAGGGCCAGGGAAGCGCTTCAGCTGCGGACACACCGGCGGCTGTTGGCAGCCAGGCAAGGAGGAACCCAGGCTCTCTCCACTACCGCCTTGTCTTCCGCCCACCAAGCTGGACTTGGTATGCTACACTCGGCTGGCATATAGTCTAGATGCATGCACTGAGAAGCGGGGAGGGGGGCAGGAATACAGGGCCCCCAGGAGGGCAGCTCCGCCTTGGTGCTGCAAGGCTACACTTTGCTGGACTCCCTGATCTCTCAGCCGTAGACCCCCGGCAGCAAACAGCTCTCAGACAGCTTCACCTTCTCTGCTTCCAGAAACATTCATCTAAATTTTTCTGTTGATTAAAGGATAATGCTGAAACTGTTCAGCTACAAGTATATGAAATGCCAACTAACAGTAGTTTAAATATGGAAGTTTCAAAAGTATTTCATTGACCCAAGTGGGGTGTGGTGGCGTATGCCTGTAATGCCAGCACTTGGGAGGCTGATGTAGGAGGATTGGTGCAAGTTCAAGACCAGCCTGGGCTACAAAAGTGAGCTCAAGGCCAGCCTGAACTGTGTCAAAGCAAGACCCTGTGCCAAAAAAAAAAAAAAAAAAGTATTTCATTGACCCTAAGAAATATGTTTGTTGTATGCTCTTATTCGTCAAATGAAGCCATCATTTATGATCAATGTGAAGAGAAGCATTATTGTATAATGATTAGCATCTTCTCATTTGTAACAGAAAGTAGAATAATGCTGTGTCCTTATAATCTCTGAGCAAGCGCAGCACTGGTGGGACACCGCGGTAGGCCTGAGCTGCCGCTGTATAGAGCCCCTCCTTGCCTGAGGTAAACCCCACATTTCCTCAAAGCAAGACTATGAGATTACAATGTATTCACATTGCTTGCATTGACAATGAAATCTCAGGGTGGGGGTACAGGTCAGTGGCAGAGTAGAGCTGGCGTGGCCTGTGTAAGGCTTGGGCTCCAGCTCCAGCAGCTCAAATAAGGGGGATGGAGGGCGCAGAAGGAAAAGGATTAACCTTGAAGAACAAAGAACAAAAATGCAGGATAAACACAAAGAAATAAGGGAGAGAGATAATAAAAGATAATTTCAAACGAAGGCAACACATAGTATATAGATCAGCAAAGCAAAAATTGATCCTATAAAGATAGTGACACAGTTGACAAAGTACATGAGACTAGTCAATGATCCTGGAAGACTGAGCTCCTCCCAAAGAGAAACAAAGAAACATTGCAAGGGATTTAAAACTAGCATAACTTAAAATTATGAGGATTAAAAAGATAATCATAGCATTTTTACAGATGTATGGCATTGAATTTGAAGATGTAGAGGTAATTACTGCACAGTGAAATTTATAACTGATTTAAGTAAAAGGAGAGAAACTACACAACCTGATAACTATTAAGACAAATGAGATGTTTCTTCAAAACTTAGCTCAGCAGATTAAAGAGCTAGCAAGCAGGTACAGGGGCCAGGGTTCAATCCCTTGTCCTGCCATGCTGGTCCCCCCCCCCCGCCCCCCGGGGACACGCTGAGATGGCAATTGAGACTGGGCGTGGTGGCACATGCCTGTAATCCCAGCTCTTGGGAGGCTGTAAATAGGCCAATCACTAGGAATCTGATCTAATAGTGAGACCCTGAACACGGTTTCCTAAAATACAAAGAAAGAAAAGAAAGAAGGAAAGAAAGAAAGAAAGAAAGAAAGAAAGAAAGAAAGAAAGAAAGAAAGAAAGAAAGAAAGAAAGAACTTACCACACACACAAAAAAGCAGTACATAACAACTTACCGGAGAGAAATTACAAACAGCAGCAATCGTTAAAAGACAGGATCCTTTTAACTATTTTTTGAGAGAATTAATAAAGAAGAAACACTTTTCAACTAATTTTTAAAGTTGGCAAAACCTGATACAAAAGCTATGGCCCAGCAGTGGTGAGTGCCTATAGCAGGAGAAGCACGAATTTGAGTCCCACCAGGGTAACTCAGCAAGACTTTGTCTCAGAACAAGGCAGGGTGAGTGCTAGGGATGTAGCTCAGTGGGGAGCACCCCTGGGCTCGATCTCACATTCTACTCACACCCAGACAAAGTGCATGAACTAGCCACATTAGTGAAGAGTTTCAAAAATACTGAACTGCACTTTAGTGCATGCGATACCTCAGTCCCATAGCCTCTGAAGGCACAATACATTACGGTGAAATTGGGAACACGCACCCCTTCCACTTCCCTAGGACAGCCCCTGAACAAGGCAGTTGTTAGGCCTAGTTGTTAATGTGCATCCTACCTTCCTCCACCTAAGGAGATGAGCAAATTTAGGCCACACCTGAGCAGGAGGACTTGACGCTGCCCATTTAGGATGGAAGCCTGTAGACAAGCAGCCCAGATTCCTCCTGCAGGAGGAGCTGAGCCTGGCGTGTCTCACTTTCCCTTTCTAGGTTCCTGGGTAGAGTGAGACCCAGGTGATGGGAGCCGACTCAACAATACGCATTTTCTGGGCTTTTGTTCCTTTTGGGTCTTTCTCCCTAACAGCTCTTCCCAGTATCAGCTCCCAAGTAAACTCCCTTTATGTAAATCTCTTACTGAGGTTCTATTTTAATGAGCCTTAAACTAAAACAAAATCCAAATGTCAAGAGAATGGGTAAATTGAACGAGATGGAATAAAACAGAATGTTAAGCTGCATTAAAATTCAATGTGCTTGGGGCCAAGAGATAGCTCAGCAGTCTAATGCATCTGCTTAGGCAAGCTGAAGCAAGTGCAGGGACCATGGTTAGATCCCCAGCACAATATTCTGCACCAGTCCCACCCCTAGGGCAGGCTGAGCTGGTCACAAGAAAAAAATCAATGTGCTCGGCAGGTGAGAGCTCAGCAGACTAAGTGCCTGCTTAGGCAAGCGCGGGGACCAGGTTTGATCCCCTGCACTGCATGCCACACAGGCCCCACCACTGGGTGCACTGAGGAGGCCACTCAGTCTGGGCATGGTGGCACACACCTATAATCCCAGCACTCAGGAAGCTGAAAATAGAAGGTTCACAAGTCCAAGCTGCATAGTGAGACCTGTACCAAATACATTTAAAAAAAAATTTCAGTGTACTATACACATCAACATAATATTGAATGGAAAAATTCCTATAACTAATATGTTTAAAGTATTTACAAATAAAAAGATTTAATATTATTATTTAAGGATGGCAAAACTACAATGAAAGCAAAAAATGATAATTTAAAAAACCATGTTAACATTTTCCCTGTTGTGAAACAAGAAAAGGCTTCAAGGATGGAGCAAGATGGCAGCTAAGTTCTCCACCATTCGTCTCTCCAGAGGAGTCGGATATTTCGCAGCCTTCTTGCCCCAGACAATGTACCCAAAGCCAAGGACACCAGCTGAGAGAGCGCAATGTCTGCTTTCAGTAGAGCAATGTAGAGCGACACCCAGGGTGGGAATTAACAGTTCTCTACATGGCCGCTCCCCAACTCCAAGCACCTGACTGTGCAGTGAACCCTCCACCTCTAGAGAATAGTGAGTCCTTCAGCTTAAAGCCAGTGTGAGGGCCCCCTCTAGCCAGCAGAGCCCCACCATCCCTACTTCCAAGCCAGTATCTGGGGCCCACACTGGGAAGAACTCCCTTAACCCAGGAAGGCTGACTGCTTCCACCTGCCCTCTCCATTCCTAGGTGCAGAGCAGCAAGCAGAGACCCAGCTGCCTGGAGAGGAAGGGCCAAAGCTAGCACAAGGCTGCGCTGTGGAGCTCAAAGCAGACCTGCCATAGTACAACACAGTGCTTGGGAGACACTGAGGTTCCCGTGTACAGCCAGAGTTAGGAGACAGGACCGGTAGGCATAGACATGAGGCAGAGACTTACTCATGGGTGTGACAGCCTTGAGTTCTGGCTTGAAGCATTTTCAGCCCAGAACGGAACTGGGGCACAAGCTGCTCTTCTACTGAGACAGTGCCAGCCCTGCAACTATGAAAGCCATGTGCAATCCAGCTGTCACAATGCATATGAAAGATATGAAAAATGTCCCTGAAGAGCATCATGTACTCTGGTATAGGGCATCTGGAAGGTAACTTAATTGTGGGGGTGCTGCTGTTGACTTGTGGTTAGAAAGTGGGGCAGAGTGGGAGGCAGGTCCCTGGACCACCACCTAGAGTGCGTAGCTCCCTCCTCAGCTCCTCCCTTCTCTGCTTTCTGACTACTGTGAGGTAAGCTGTGTTCCTCTGACTGGGCCTTTCCACTGTGCTGTTTCTGTCTTGGAGCCAGTACCTATGCATGAAAACGGAAGTCAAAATAAACCCCTCATTTAAATTTCCAGTGTCAGACCTTGTCTCAGGAATGAGGAAAGACTGTGATGTGAAGAGAAGAGTTGCTACTGTGGCTACCTGACCACATGGTCAGAGGCCTTTGAAACAAGCGTGCAGGAATTCAGAAAGGGTTGGCAATCCATGCTAGAGAAGCCCTAGAAGCTTGTAAGCTGAGCTTCCTTGGAGACACCAGTCAAAACTCAGACAATCCCCCGGGCGGGCCTGGCGCGGAGGTGGTAACTATGGAGAGCATGGCGGAGGTGGAGCTGCTGCCCCTGGAGAAGGAGAGAGACACATCTCAATTCAAAGGCAGCTTGCTGATCTAGAGAAGTTAGCTTTTGTAACTGAAGAGGATTTTGACTCTGCCAGTTCACTGAACTCTGATAATCTTGATGCAGGAAACAAACAGTCTTGCCCGTTGTGTCCTAAGGAAAAATTCAGAGCTTGTAACAGTCACAAGCTTCATCGGCATCTTCAGAATTTACACTGGAAAGTCTCGGTTGAATTTGAGGGTTACAGGATGTGCATCTGTCACTTACCTTGTCGACCAGTGAAACCAAACATTATTGGAGAACAGATATCCAGTAAAATGGGCGCCCATTATCATTGTATCATTTGTTCGGCAACAATCACCAGAAGAACTGATGTGCTAGGACATGTTAGGCGCCATGTGAATAAAGGAGAGACTAAGTCCAGTTATATTGCTGCTTCTACTCCTAAACCATCTAATGAAATTTTGAAAGAAGCAGATACAGATGTACAAGTTTGTCCTAACTATTCCATACCTCAGAAAACAGATTCCTATTTTAATCCCAAAATGAAACTAAATCGGCAACTAATATTCTGTACGTTGGCTGCTTTGACTGAGGAGCGCAAACCTTTGGAGTGTCTGGATGCCTTTGGAGCCACTGGTATAATGGGATTGCAATGGGCCAAACATCTTGGAAATGCAGTCAAAGTGACAATTAATGACTTGAATGAAAACTCTGTAACATTAATTCAGGAAAACTGCCATTTAAACAAATTGAAAGTTGTGGTAGACAATAAAGAAAAGAAAGAGAGTGATGATAATCTTGAGGAAGGAGAAGAAAATCTCGGTAATATTAAGGTGACCAAAATGGATGCCAACGTACTAATGCATTTGAGATCTTTTGATTTCATACACCTAGACCCTTTTGGAACATCTGTGAACTACCTAGATTCTGCGTTCAGAAATATAAGAAACCTTGGCACAGTATCAGTGACCTCCACAGACATCAGTTCCTTATATGCCAAAGCACAACACGTTGCACGGCGGCACTATGGATGTAACATTGTCCGCACCGAGTATTACAAGGAGCTGGCAGCCAGAATTGTTGTAGCTGCAGTGGCCAGAGCTCCGGCCCGATGTAACAAAGGCATAGAAGTATTGTTTGCAGAGGCTCTGGAACATTTTGTTTTGGTGGTTGTGAGAGTTTTGAGGGGACCTACTTCAGCAGATGAAACAGCCAAAAAGATTCAGTACTTAAACCATTGTCAGTGGTGTGAAGAAAGAATTTTTCAGAAGGATGGTAATATGGTAGAAGAAAACCCCTATAGACAGTTGCCATGTAACTGTCATGGAAGCATGCCTGGAAAGACAGCAATGGAACTTGGACCTCTGTGGTCAAGTTCCCTTTTTAATACTGGATTTCTCAAAAGAATGTTATTTGAATCTGTTCACCATGGATTGGATGACATTCAGACCTTAATAAAAACATTAATCTTTGAATCAGAGTGTACTCCTCAGTTTTCAGTTCATGCACCTTCAAACCTCAACAAACAAGAAGAAAATGGCATATCTGTTAAAACTACAGATGATTGCACAACAGATTACATTGCCCAAGGAAAGAGAAAAAATAATGAAATGATTACAAATTTAGTCAAGAAGCAAAAGATGGATGTCACTACTGAACATCCTCCCTTCTATTACAACATCCACAGACACAGCATTAAAGGAATGAACATGCCAAAGTTAAAAAAATTTTTGTGCTATCTTTCTCAAGCAGGCTTTTGAGTAAGCCGAACTCATTTTGACCCAATGGGTATTCGTACAGATGCACCTCTGATCCAGTTTAAATCTATCCTTTTAAAGTATAGCACCCCCACTTACACTGGAGGACAATCCGAAGGCCATGTCCAGTCAGCATCAGAGGATGCAGTGGCTGACAGGGTGGACATGTCAGTGAACGACAAAGCTGAAGCAAGCAGCTGCAGAAGATGGTAAAGAGGGAAGAACTTACTCTCAGGTGTCCATATAGGTGGTGCGACGGGTCTGTGTACCAACTGAAGGTTTTTTTTTTTTTCTATTCTTTCAATTCAGTGATATGAAAATAAAAAACAGTGCTGCTTTCATTCAGAAAATTAGCAGTTTCTTTTTTTTTTTTTTTTAGCAGTTTCTAACTTAGCCGGTTTGGAAGTTTTTCTTATTTTAAAGAAAACTTAGGGGCCCAGCAGGATGGCTCAGTGGTCTAAAGCACCTGCTTGGGAAAGCTTGGGCGGCTTCAGGGACCACAGTTCAATCCCTGGCACCACATGCTGCCAGCCCTGCCCTCGGGGCGGGCTAAGCCAGCCATGAAAATGAGTGAATAAACAAAGGTTCTCAAACAAGAAAAAATAAATAAATAAATAAAATTCTTTTAAAAAAAGAAAAGAAAAGAAAAAGAAAACTTAAGGGGCCTGGCAGGATGGCTCAGTGGTCTAAAGTGCCTGCTTAGGAAAACTTAGGTGGCTGCAGGGACTGCGGTTGGATCCCAGACACCACATGCTGCACCAGACCTGCCCTCAGGCTGAGGCGGCCATAAAAATAAACACAAGTTCTGAAACAAGGAAAAAAAATAAAATAAAATAAATAAATAAATAAATAAATAATTCTTCAAAAAAAAAAAGAAAGGAAACTTAAAATTTTAATGGCAACATTTCATATGAAGCCAAAGTTCTGATTGAGATCACCCTATTTAGTAATCTAGTAAATTTTAACATGCTCAGTGTTGAGAGTTCATGTACATTGTGAAAGCCATCCTTTTCTATTCTTTTTGCCCCTTTAGTGCAGATCAAACCCTAGGGCCTCAAACATTGCTAGGGAGGCACTTGCCATTGAGCTAAATCCCCAACCTTTTTATTTAAGGCAAGATCTTGCTGTGTCACCCAAGCTGGCCTGAAAATCCTAAATTTAATCCTGCCTTAGCTTCTTGAAAAGCTGTAACTACAAATGTGTACCACCATGCCCATGTTATGTTTTATTATCTTTTTTCTTTTTTTGGTATTGGTGATCGAACTCAGGACTTTGCACTTGCCAAGCAGGTACTTCTGCCCCTGAGCCATGTCCCCAGCCCTGCTTTACTATTAATCATGTTTCTATTTGCACTGAACCATATGGTTAGTATAAAAATGAGACCAAAATGACCCTGAGTAGAAACAACATTCTTCCAGGTGATTAATGTATTTCACAAATACATGATACATTTTCCCATTTTTAAGAAACCATATTTGATACACTGTTTCTTTTATTATTAAGCTTTCAAGAAATTAAGAGGCAGGGTTATGGCTCAGCAGCACAGTCTGCCTGGCAAGTGTGAGGTCCTAAGTTTAATTCCTGGTACCACCACCACCACCCAAAAGAAATTGCTCAAGATAGAATACATTATTTTTACAAATATATAACCTGAATGACCAGACCTTAAGTGTAAAACTTCTGTCAAATACACTAAGACAACGTTCTAATAGGATTGTTCACAAATAGTGAAATTGCAAGGAGTGATTTTATTATGAGTTAAACAGTGGGTGATCTCAAGTGCCTCAGTGAATGCGTGTCCACTGTTCAGTTAGTTGTGCTACCTATCAATCAGAAGTAAAATTGTCACCTTAACAGTGAAGATTCTTTGGTTTGGGATCGCTTTCCTTTGGTTGGTTTTTCTAGTTTTGTTTGTATGTGTATATTTGTGTGAACTTTTTGTAATAGTTGCCCAAATTAACATAATTATAAAAATCAGAAAAAAAAAACTCAGACAACCAGAATGCTAATAAAAATATAGATAATAAAGACCAACCTCAGGAGATTTCAGTTGGAAACAACTGAAATTAGTACATTGGTAATATGGTAGCTGTATCTCAGTTTACAAACCTAATTTGTCTTATTTGCACTCGTTTGTGTGGGGAAGACAGCTGTGGTCCTGTCTGTCACCCCATGCAGAGTTGGTCAGTGGAAGCAGAATTCTGCCAAGTGCTTTCATTGCTGCCCTGACTTCTTTGCAAACAGTGGCACTCACAGGCTGAGGTATTATGCCCGCTGGCTCAGGACCATGTCTGTCACCCTCCATCAGAAAATCTGCCTAGGTTTGCTCATGTCCTGAGACTTTGTGGGAGACTGAAGTTAAGGGATTAAGGAATTTTATGGAGGAAAATTTGAGGCAGTCTTTGCCCAGGCCACAGCATGGACTGCTTGCTACTTCTATAAAGATCTATTATGAACATCAAAAGCCAAAGCTAATTGT
Source organism: Myocastor coypus (assembly GCA_004027025.1). NCBI lineage: Eukaryota > Metazoa > Chordata > Mammalia > Rodentia > Myocastoridae > Myocastor > Myocastor coypus. The sequence continues at coordinate 3,204 of PVJA010002870.1, read as the reverse complement.
AAAAGTCATCAGCTTTGCCCCAAAGAGTTGGTTTTAGTTTTTCTCTCTAAAGATTGTGAGGGAGAATGTGATTACTAAGAGGATTCCAATTAAAAGGAAGACAGGCACTTGAATGAGAACAGCAGGGAAAGGAACACCTTAGCAGATCCAGGGTGCAAAGCCAGAGACTTCGCTTTGAGAAGAGAGCCCCAGGACAACCTGCTCTTTAAAAGAGCCCCACAAGGAACTGGTCCCAGGATTCAGTTCAGGCATCCAGGCACTCAGAGGCCTCCACAACCACAAGGCAAGGGAGGTCTGCTACTGCCCAACCTGGCATCAGACTCTGGCATCATCCACCTAGTGCTGATTCTACAGGCAAGCAGAATCTAAGAGTTGCAGGGTCAGGGAAGCTTCCACACCAACTTCAGAAGGCCTGGAAAGCCAGGGTAGTGGATTGCCAACTGGTGACCGACTTGCCACACCCATCTGGATTGAGCTAGCAATGTGCTGGGTGCGGGAGGCCCAGCTGAGGAAGATTGCCAGCAGCCTAAGAGGCAGAACTGGAGAAGCTGTGCAGAGGCTGTCAGGGAAGCTGTTTGGAAAAGATTTTGGAGCGGCAGTTAGAGCAGTTGAAGCTGCTGGTTCTTGTGGGCTATTCTGCTAGAAGACCTTGTCATGCTGGCTTCCTTGATGAACTTGTCTGTTCTCACTGGTGGAGGAGCTTGGGATCTTTGTTGTCACTTAGAATGGTTACAGTTCATTTGGCGAAGCTCTGGTTTGTATCTTGAACTGGTTCTGGAGGGGAAGAGGATGCACTGCTCCACCTCATGGAGACACTTGTGATGCTGGCTTTCCTGTTGCTGAGGTGGCTGTGGTACTCCTGCAGGGAGCTCTGGTGCTTACCTTGAGCATTGCTTCCTGGATCCAGTTCAGATCCCTCAGCCTGCTGGCACACACTTCCTAGCTTACACCACTGACATTTGGACTTTTCCAGCACAGATGCATGAAGTGGGCCTGCATGAAACATTGTCGTGGGCTTTAGGCCTCCAGCTGGACTTGTGAGAGGCACTGTCATGGGGTATAGATCTTCATCTGGACTCACACAGAATATTAACATCCAGGCCCTTGGCTGGATTCTTTGGTCTTTAGTAGGTGAACAGACTTGCTATGCTCTTTGTATGTGATTCTTTGGGTGATTATAAGAAAGCTTTATAAAATGTGTCCTGCATTGTATTGTTCCCTTTGCAAAAACCCTAAACTACAAAATGCAGTGGAGACCCCAGCAAGTTGGAGAATACAGGAATACTGTATGGCTGAGGACGCTGCTCATAGTGAGAAAAGTGACTCTAAGAGGAAGACCATCTGCTCTGCAACCAGCAGCGTTTTTTTTTGTTTGTTTGTTTTGTTTTGTTTTTTTTTATTTATTTTATTTTTTTTATTGTTTAAATTTAACAATGGTTATATTATATATTTTCATCATCAGATCAGTTTAGATTAATACATGTAGGTATATAAGATTGATCAAACAATTAAACATTAACCCTTCTAAATCAACATTATTATTATTATTTTTTTCCCCTTTCTTTTCTTTGAAAGTTGCATATTGTCCTCACAATCATTCTACAGAGTACAGTGTGTGGGCATGACCCACCTCCCTATTGATGTTGCTTAGAAAAATAAGAAAAAAAAAAAGGAAAAGAATATACTTCTCTTTGGACTAAGAGGAAGCAGATACATACACAGTCAAAGGTTTTGCAATTTACTCTGGTTTCTCTTCACATCGTATAAATCTTTCGCCTTTTACCAGCAGCGTTTTACAGTGCAGCTGCCCCAGCCCACTGGACTTCACGGCTTCCCACAACCTGCCCTGTGTGCTGCTTGCTGCAAGATCTGTGAGGCACAGGAGTAAGTCACCAAGTTGGATAATTTGAATATTTTTGTTGATGGCCAGAAAGTGCCTGTAAATTGAAGCCTATAAAATTTCACCTCTCAATACTTTGCTGAAAAATTATCACTAATGAAAGGCCAAGTACTACGAATCAGGACAACAGAGGGGAAACCTTGAGGGCATTCTGGGAAACAAGAAGACCCCACCCTTCACAATAAAAGTGAAGGCCCTTACTGTGAGAAAAACTCACTTAGATGCTCTATTCTTTCCAAGGGTGGAATGATATGCTTTACATCCACGGTGTCGCCTAGGAGTCTCTTGTCTCTTCTGGATCCAGGGATTGAACTCAGGATCTTGCACTTGCCAGGCAGGTGCTTGTGCCACTGAGCTATCTCCTGGCCCTCTTGTGTTTAGAAGTGCAGATTTTAGGAGGCTCAACTATTAAGACATGGGGGTGACTTGTTTTCAGGAGGTGAGGGGTGGTTTAGGTGAGTGCCCAGCACATGACCTGAGAGGGCTGTGACCTTCCCTTCTCTCTCTGCCACTTGGCTTCCATGACATGCACAGCCTTCACTTGCCCAGGAACTTTTCCATGCCATTTCTGTGTTTAAGACTATTGAGGAGGCCAGGGAGATAGCTCCATGGCACAAGTGCCTGTCCGGTGAGTGCAAGGTCATGAGTTCAAACCCCAGTCCTGAAGGAAAAAAAAAAAAAAGATTGAGTATGGAAAGAAACTCTCCACCATGAGCCGCCAGAAAACCTTTCTGCTTTAAGTTGCAGAATGCAGAATTGCTGGGGATTCTGTCCCAGTGATGAGAAAGTGGCAAACACACCAGATCAGTATCAGCTTCACCGATGCTTTGTGCATTTAATGATTTCACAATTATTTTTCAGTGCTATCAAATTAGTTATGCAAAAATGCATGGAGAATCATAACCATATAGGCATTAAGGACAGAAGTTTCCGAGACCCAAACTGCACCGCTGGGAGCTGAGCCTGCGCACCCGCCGCGGATGAGCTCCCTGCGCCCCTCTGCCCCGCCTCTGCGTTCCCGCGACTAACTTCCTGTTCCAGCCCAGACCCAAACCGCACCGCTGGGAGCTGAGCCTGCGCGCCAGCTGGGTCAGGATCCTTGGCCTGCCTTCCCTTTCCCCGCCCCGCCCCCCCTTTTTTTTTAACCCCTCCAGCCCAAGCTCCAGCACTGAACCCATCAAATAGCCCATTTGGTAACCGATCTGGTCCACAAGCCTACCAGGACTACTCAATCCCAAAGCTCCACCTCCACCTACAGACCACATCCGCCAGGATTCACAAAAGCTAGCAGCCAGAGCCCCAAC
>PVJA010002869.1:50699-101502 GCA_004027025.1 Myocastor coypus | reverse complement strand
AAAAAAAAAAAAAAAAAAAAAAAAAAAAAAAAAAAAAAAAAAAAAAAAAAAACCCAAACAAACAAAAAACCAAAACAACAACAACAACAACAACAAAAAAACAAGACGAATAGGCTTTATTGGTCAGTTAAAAGAGTTTTGAGTTTTATCTAACATTCATTTTAAAGAACTTTCAAATGACTTTAAGCAGGAGAAAGATATGCTAAATTCAAGTTAGATACCCTGAAAACATGGTGGTAAGTAAAGTTTAGAGGCAGCAAAATCATGTGGGACCTCTTGTACAGTTGAAGGCAAGCTTTCAACTGGAACAGTGATAAAGGGGATGGAGAGGAAGACATAGATTTTTTCAAAGGCCCAAGTGGATAGGGACATGAATAACAGGAAGGGCAGACTATGTAAATTTTGGAGTCTACTGAAAGGAAATCCAGGAGAAAGGCCTGAGGTGTGAATGACACTCTACAGGACTCAGTCCGTTAAGGAAGAATAATGCCTTTGGTTGCCACATCTACCATGAACTATAATTTTCCTGAGACTAAGTTAACTATAAAGTCAAATGCATAAAAGGGACATGGAATTAAGTAGAAATGGTTATTTATTTTTGTTTCTGTTATGGTTTGTGTCTAGATGCCCCCCCCCGCCCCAAGGCCTAATGCAGTCATGCAGTGGGTTTCTAGAGTCTAGAGTTTGTGAGGGACTCATGGTCCAGCACTGAGATTATGGGTGTGAGTGCTACACCTGCCCCAAGGATGGCAGCCTGCATACAATATAAGGGAGGGAAAGAGGCTAGCTCTCAGCTGCTCTTCCCCTTGTGCTCTTGTTGCTTTTGCTGGTTTGAATGGCTGCCCTCTGCCATGTGCCACTCTGCCTTGGAGCCAGTGCGTGTGGACTGAAACTTTCAGAACTATGAGCTAAATAAATATTTCCTTCCTTTGTTTTGGGCATCAGGTATTTTGTCTCAGCAATGAGAAAGAAGTAAATGAGATAGTTTCCAATCCCATTTAGATGATAACTTAGGTTACATGTTTAATTTTTTTGGGGGGGATTTTATCCTTTGGTTATTCTTTCAGCTGCTTTTTATTTGGTTTAGTTTGTTTAACACAATGACTTAGGGTTAAGGCTGAAGCTTTGAAGAAGTCATTTAGTTGTCCAACTTCTTCACATTATATTTCATTAAAAATTAACTATTCAAACTTATTAAGTACAACAGGTTAAAAATCTCACTTATAAGAAGTGAAAGAATCACTCGGAGACAAAGATGCTATGCATTTTGCTTAAGATGGCAATTGTTCATGGTGTGGGACTGTTGTGAGCATGTGGTTTATTCAGCATCTCCAAACCCTTTACATATGAAATGACAACTTTTTCCTAAGCATTATGACCAACAAAACCATCCTTCCCTATGTGGGGGAGATGTGGAAGACAGTATCAGCTTCTAGACAACCAGTTAGACTACAGAATGGCACAGAAATTCTATTTTAAATAGGCAGTGGCGGGTGAGATTATTTTTTTTTTACCAAAATGTTTCCTCATATAGAAAAAAATACTTTTGTGTCAATTATGTAATGGAACTCTCATTTGGAAAAACATGGAATCTGTTTTCTGAAACACTGGGAAGAAGACAGTATTTTATCACATTTGTCCTGAAAGTCATCTTTCAGGGTATATATTTAGAAATATATAAAACTGAATGCCCTTCATTACAATTTGCTTCTAGACAGGAAATTTCCAACAGAAAAAATTTGAATTTGAACAAGAAATTAACCTAGTGAAGTTCAGAGTACATATAGAAAATTGAAATATTTTGAATGATGATAATTTTATTGCCACGTTCACTGGTGTGACATTAAAAATCTTCGGCTACTTTGCAAATTGTCTACTGTTACTTATAACCTGGGATAAACTATGTACATCTATATACAGATCAATTTGTATTATCATGACTGAAAACTCAGGCAATCTGTGTTTAAGGTGAAATTGTCCATAACTAGTGTGAATTCTAAACATATTTAAGAATATTTTGATTCCAATACATATTCTTCTAACATTGTTGATGGAAACTTTTAGTATAAAGGTATAAATTGTAGGCATGAGTTTTAGAGTCAACTAACAAAGTAGAACATCGTCCAGCTAATTTAACCATCCCTCCTCAATGGAAATTCAAATGTGCCCTTCTAGAATCAAACATGTAAAGCTCACCTTTGCAAAGGATCACAAAGAGTTCTTTAGCACTCTTAATTGTGGTTGGCTCAAGCAGTGGAAGACAGGTAGAGCATTAGAGTGCCAGACAGTATCATAGGGGTGTTTGTTTCTTTTCATATTTCCTGATGTTGAAGATTTAGATTTAGAGAAAGTCACTGTCTTGCTTTGACCCTTAGTCCCAGGATGTATAGCTGGGGCTGATTTCACCTTTTCAGGTGTTCATTCATACCCTGTAGGTTTTCTTAAATTAAATTCTTCTCAATTACCACTTCTGAGCGTGTCATCTCTTCCCTGACTCTTTCATTGCTAATATATAACAGCTAATACATAACATGGAGTATCTGTGCACTTGGGTATAGATTATTTTTTGCTACATTGAAATGATAAAAAAAATGCCCTCTAAATCCTTATGTAGACAGTGTTATTGTTATATCTTTTAAGGTTAAAAAATAACAGAATTATAAGTAGTAGAATGATATATGTAGGTACATAACAAAAATTTGAAACAATCAAAGACTTTCCATAACTTCCATAATTAACCATTGTTATTTCATTTTACTGTAGTTCCACATATGTGTATAATATATAATTATGTATATATAATTTTATATTCTTATACATACTTAATTACTTTTTCATATTACTGTACAGGCCCCAGAATAATTTAAATATCCGTATAATATTCTATTCTGGAATAGTACTGTAACACATTAAAAGATTATCCTCTTGCTAGTTATATATTTCCATTTTATTTTTTTTTCAGGACTGAGGATTGAACTCAGGCTTTTGAGCTTGCTAGGCAAGCACTTATTCTACTGAGCTATTTTCCCAGCCCCATATGTTTCCTAGTGTTTCACTGGTATAATCTTAGCTCATATAGCATTTCACTTATGTTTTGTGGCTTTTTTTTTTTTTTTTGGTCTTTTTGAGACAGGGTCTCGCTGTGCAGTTCAGGCAGGTCCTGAGCTCACTTTTGTAGCCCAGGCTGGTCTTGAACTCACACTGATCCTCCTGCCTCAGCCTCCCAAGTGCTGGGATTATAGGCATGCGCCACCACACCCAGCTTGTAGATATTTTTTGATAGGATCCCAGAAAGAAAATTAAAGAGTCTGTGAGAGTTAATCTTAATTTAGTTGGATTGAGAGATGCCTAGGATATTAGTAGAGAACACTTCTGGTGTGTCTAACAGGTGTTTCCAAAGGTAATTGACGTGTGGGTCAGTGAATTGAGCTGGGAGGACTCCTTAATGTGATGGCACTATCCAGTAGGCAGGAGGAAGAGAAAACCCACCAGTGAATGAAAGCTGCATTCTTCTCGAAGGGCTGCATTTTTCAATGCAACCATCATCACCTGTGGATGTCAGACCCTGGTTTCTTCAGCCTTTCAACATGGACTTATACCATCGAACCTCAAGGAGGCTGCTGAGCCTAAAGCCTCAGGTTGGAGCTGCATTCTTGTCCTCTCTTTTTCTGAGGTTTCCTTGCACTGAGGAGCTGCTGTTTTTTTCTTGGTCTCTGGCATGGAAATGGCCACTGTGGGACTATTCACCCTCTGAGCCTGTAAGCCAATCTAGGAAATCTTTTATTCTTCTGCTCTGTTCCTCTCTAGAGCCCTGACCAATATAGAATCAAACAGTTTGAAAAACTATATAGCTGTTTATCCTTCTCCTTTCAAGAAGTGAAGGCTAATGCTCCTTTATTTAAATGTTGACTGGACTTAGGGTCTTAGTTCTTTACAAAACTTTGTGGTCTAAAAACAATAGAAATTTAAGTTCTGGAGACAGAAATTCAAGATGTAAGTACCAGTAGATAAGGTGTATGGTGACAGCTGCTTTCCTGTTCCTAGAAGGAACCTCTTGCCCGTGTTCTCAGATGGAGTAACAGCCAACCAAGCTCTTACAGAAGCACCCCATTCATAAGAGCTCCACCTTTATGTCTTAATTATCTCCCAAAGGCTCTCCCTTCTAACATTATCACCTTAGGGATTAGGATTTCGGTGTAGGAGATATGGTGAGACAAGCATTGTGCCCATAACACCAAGTGACTAACTTCTAATGAACAGAATAAATAGAATTGATGGTGCATAATTTCAAAGACTGAGTCAAGAAAAGATTCTGTGACTTTTTCCTCTGTCTCTGAGATCACCTGATCACAGAGAAGCTGGTTGCCATGTCGTGAACAGCCCAATGGAAAGGATGGTGTTGCAAAGCATAGAGGCCCTGTGAAAGCCAGCCCTGTGTGGTAGCCCTAGTCATCCTTCAGAAGGTGGTCTTTGCTGAAAGCTTGTTTCCAACCTTGTGAGAGAACCTAAACCAGAATGACCTAGCAGTGATGCTCCTAATTTAGAAATTTTATGACACAATAAATGTTTTCTTAGGCCACTGTGTTCTGGGATAACTTGTCATGCACAGTGCACACAGCAGCAAAGGAACTGTGTGTATTTTTGTATCTTTTGTCTACCTGGGCACTCCGTGAACTTTCCAGTTCCTCTGTTAACCATCGCAGACTATTACCATAGAAGATCCATGAGACAGGCCATGAGAGTCATAGGAAAAACAAAGAGGGAGAGAAAAGAAGGGCCAAAATGAAAAAGGAAGGGGAATAAATTGCAAGACAGGACTTGAGAAACGTAACTGTATTATGCCAGTGGTGGCGAACCTGTGGCTTGTGTGCTGCAGCCTGCTCTTCATTACCACTGAAAACTAAACGGCTCACCATCTGGTGATCGTCCTGGTCTATGGTAGCCATCAAGGATGTGATCATGAGTACAACTCCTCTTTACTTTCAGAGGTGACCTCATTTGGATGAAAACTATACCTGCCTGTAGAAGCCACTTTCTTTGTTTCCCCTTGCCAAGTTTTCTATTATAATGTTGTATTTTTTCTCAATGCCTTATGCCCAGTGTGCTCCAGCTCCAGAGCATATTCTCAGAGGTTTAAATTTCCCCGCTAACCATAGCCTTTAACTAGCACTCTTTAGGAGTTACAAGTCATCTCTGTTCATTGTTGTCTGTTTTTATACCACAGTAAGCAATTTATTATAGAGATTAAGAGCTTGGCTCAGGAATTAGGCAAACATGGGTCAGAATATTGGTTTTATATTTAGCACTGTATAACTTTAGGGGAATTATATAATTTCTTTAGGTCTCCCATATAAACTGGGGAATATAATATTATCTAATTTAATTCCTTATAAGATTGTAGAAGATCATCATAACAGGTTATCAGTATTTACTAGCAGGGGAAAAATATCTCATTAAGACCATGACATCTTAGTTATTGGTATATGCATTATACTAGGAAACTCTCATGAATACTTGTGTTTATTAAATTTTAATGTTATAATGCACACATCATTACTAATAGTGTTCAGAGTAGATATCATGTTGTCATCTTGTACTCTAAACATCTACTATGAAGACAACAATATGCAATGTATTATTTATTGTAACTGTCCTAATAATCTGTTGTGAAACTGTCTCAACGATGTATTTCTTCCTCATAAAATTAATAAAAACAAAGAAAAGAACCCAAAACCAAACAAAAACGATGCACACATCATTCAGCAAAAGGGATTTTGCAAGCCAAGCAAAGAATATATTTGCCCTCACGCTGGAGACGCCATACTTTGTTTATTCATTTATTCATCCATTCATCCACTTATTCTTTCAATAAACATTTGCTGGTTATCTACCCAATGCCAGGTACTCTGTGCTAAGCAGAGGATTGAAGAAGCCTCTTTGAAGTGAAGAAAACTTTATTTGTACTTCCTAACAGAAAATTCTACATTTAAAAAGTTTATTGTGTGAGAGTATTAAGTAGTAAGATGTTTGAAGCCAAATTTAAAAATGTCTAGACTATTATATAATATCTATTCTTCCACTAATGACATTTTATTTTAAATTAGAATTGAGAACAAAAGAAATTTCCTGCTATTAAAAGAAATATATATATATATATATATATATATATATATATATATATATATATTTAAATTTTTGTCTTTTTAAGCAAGAGTAGGAAATTGCAAATTATGTCAATGTGTAATGTGGAATCCTTTAGATAGCTGCAGAAGGAGCTTGCAAGACAGCCTTTCCTTTCTTTTTTACCCCATGGTATTCCTCTTTTCTGTTTTTAGGAGCAAGGAAAACTAGTGGACATAAATAGTTCTGAGCACATCTGAGCACATGAACTATATATTTCTCATGCACAACATAAAATATTCAAGAAACCCAAGGAGGTGCCTGAAAGCCAAGAGATTTTGATAAGGGTAAGTGGTAACCACAGTTAAATGCAGCTCTCCCACACACATATGTGGAATGGAGTGAAATAAAGGCATGTAGGAAATATGTATTGGATAACTCTAAATTTTTTGGTGGTATTTATGAAAAGAAACTGTTCCATTGCACTTTAATAATCAACACTGTATTTTTAACAGCCTATGAAAATTTACATTTTTGTCATCTTCAAGGCAAGTTAACACTGATTACAAGTAAGCAGATTCTAAATGAAGTTATTTCTATAATAAGAATCACTAACATTTATGAAGTGCTTATTATTTACTAAGCTCAGTGCTTTACTGGCAATTTCCTATTTAATTTTCACAAACACCCTATCATTACTTGACACACGTAGACACTGAGGCTGTAAAGTGTTAACAGACTTGCTTAATGTGAAGGTGTTTAGTGACAGATCCAAGAGTTGAACATCAGGAAGTCTGATTCTGGATCCTGTGCTTGGCCACCAAGCATTCTCAACAGAAGAGCTAAACACAGTTCACCTGTTTATGTGTATTTCCTAATTTATCCTTTCAAAATAGTTATGTTTGTGTGTATTTTGCTTTTAGTCTTTGCCCATTTCCTCAGTTCTATCCCAGCATCATTAAACTTTATAATTATATAAGACTACACCTGCCTTCATATCCTGGCTCATTCATTTAGTTGAAAGGTAGAAGCCAAGTCAATTTTTAAAACTACCATAGGAACCTAATTGAAAAATTTCATGAATCACCTCAGTGAGAAATTGGTACTGGGAAATCAAGTACAGAAAACCGCAGGCAATTTCCTTTTGAAAAATGCTAATTAACTATATATTCATCTTGAATGAAAATGTCTTATCGCTGGCAATATATTTTATGACAGTGAAGTACAGGATGTAAGAACCTTTTTGGGGGGATATTTTTAAATAGTTGTCCCTTGTTCATTTGTGAAGCTGATGATCTGTACATTCATAACTGAAAAGTGTATTGACTAATAGTCTTCCCATCACTGGCTAAATTACAGACAGCATTGATATCACTATTTGTCAGCTCATCTATATCTATGTAGCTCTATCTATCTATCTGTCTGTCTGTCTGTCTATCTATCTATCTATCTATTCTTTTGCTATTGGGGATTGAATTCAGGACCCTGTGTTTGCCAGGCAAGCACTTATTCCACTGAGCTATATCCCTGGCCCTCATTATTATACTCTTAGCAATTGTCACTCATCACTTCTTTTTCTTATTTTCCTATTTTCTATTTCTTGCCATCTTATATTTTTCCAAATGTTGACATTTTTATCTACTGGCCCAAAGTATTTTTTTAAATCTCAGGAAGGACTCAGCTGTATAAATTTTATTTTATTATTTATTTATTCTTTTTTATTTTTTTAGACAGGGTCTTACTATGCAGTTCAATCTGGCTTGGACTGGGTAGCTGGCCTTGAACTCGCACAATCCTCCTGCCTCAGCCTCTTGAGTACTGGGATTATAGGGGTGGGTCACTAAACCCAGTTTAAATGTCTAGATTTTAGATATGGTGCAAAATAAAAATAAAAGTGCCATTTCTTAAAAAGGTGTGAAGTATTAAAATATAAATCTTTCTCTTTATCCTCAACTTATTATGTTTGTTGTAAGCTGTTTAATGACACGTTAAGTAAACAAGAAAAATTTAAATTTATTAGTATGACTTCCATTGTTTTCTGTAATTTTATCTGATATTAATGTCATTCTATTTAAACATTAAAATCATCAGTATGATTTTCACTGTTTATATGGTGCGATGACAGTTTCATGGAATCACTAAAATTACACAATTCTTGTTTCATGGTGAGACATCTGATGGTAGTATCTTCAGCTGGCTAGGACAGTCATATACAAACCATATTCAGGGAGGCTGAACAAAGAAAAGAGATAGAGCATGAAACAAGGCAAGGGGACACCTGCTAGGTTAGTGCAGCAGGTGCCTGGGACCTTGCCCCCTGACTTAGGATGTATGTGTGCTTGATGAGGCCTCACTGCTGACAGGTCACCTTTCCTGCCAGCTGCTGCATGGGTACCGCATGCTCCAACTGGAGAAGTCTCACAAGAAGTTGAGCCAGATATCCCTTCCTCTATAGCCCCAATGTCTCCAATGAACAGTGATAAGTAAACCCCCAAGGATACTGCATACTTCATGCCACAAGGCTCTAAATACTTTAACTAGGTGCGAATGAAAGGCTCATCCCCACTTGTCTCTGGCTTGCTATCAGCTGGTACACTGGCAGCCTAGAGCAGGATGGCTGTTAATGTATTTTATCCAAAGATTTGGTGGGGTGAGGGTGGACGTCCTATGGTAGTCCTTCTCATACCTGTGTCCAGCCCTTTGACCTGGGGTGGAGAGTGGCAGAAGCAGCTGCACAAGAGTGGGGAGGGTGAGGCCAGGCAAGGTAGAGTGTGTTAAGAATCCACCCCATGACGCCAGCCAGATAGCTCAGTGGATTACAGCACCTGCTTAGGCAGACTAAGGGACCAGGGCTTGATTCCCATCCTTCCATGCTGGTCCTTCCCCATGGACTTACTGAGACAGAGATTCAGACTAGGTGTGTGGCACATGCCTGTAATCCCAGAGCTGAAAATAAGAGGATCACTATGAATCTGGTCTGTGTAGTGAGATCCTGAAGATCCTGTACTAAATACATTAAAACAAACTAATAAAGACAAACAAAACCCCTGAGAATCCACTCCAGTGAGATGGAGGGGGCCAGGACAGTGCCTCAAAGCATTGGCTGTAAGGCCCCCACACTTTATCATCCAACTAATGTCACACACAAAACACACATTCAAATACAATATCATGAACTTCAAAGGGCTGGCTGTGGAGAATGGAAACTCATGTGAAGTCCTTCTGGTGTGGGGTTTTGTGCAACTGCATTGGGCATAATTCCGTGAAGTCAATCCTGCCAGGGTACCACACAGGGAGGTAAGTGTAAACAGCACAGATTGAAAATAACAAGGCCATTTTTCAATGGTTTCTTCATTTTATTCGTAGATAAATTATAAATGCCTAATTTATAATATAAATCATATATATACTATAAGTATTTATAAAATATAAATACCTTATTACCTATTTTTTTAAATGAGAAACATCTTCATGTTAAGTATAAAAGTATCCTTAAGGAAACACAATTTTGTCCACCCAAATCATATTCAAGTCTATTTATTAATAACAAAAGTAATTATTAGTCACATATACACTATGTAGCAGATATTGCGAGGCCCTTTTCCAATTTTTAAAATTACTACCTGTTTGTATTGTGTAATGTTTACATGTCTTGTGGGTAGTTGGCATATATACAAAACACAAATTAATTCTTTTTAAATCCCCTTTTCTCTCCTTCTTTCCCCTCCCTCCATCACTCACTCTTTTTATTAAAAATTTTGTGCGACAGTCTTATTTTATGGTTCAGGCTGGCTCTAAACTCACCATGTAGCCTAAGCTGGTCTCAAACATGTTATCATCCTGCCTCAGCCTCCTGAGTGCTGGAATTACAAGTGTATGCCACCCTATCTCCTCCTTTCATCTGTTGATCTTCCTTTGCTTGAAAAGATGTCTCCCTCCTTTCAATGATCTGTCTTGTGTTTTCTCTTTACTTATAATTTGGCTTCTTTTGTAAGAGAAACTGTTAATATTTAAGCTTCTACTTGTGGTTTATTTCATTTAACACTGTGGTCACAAGATGCATCCATGGCAGAATACTACTCCATGTGTATAAATATCACACTTTATTTGTTCATCCATTGATGGAAAGATAAAGCCTTTTTCAAGATTTAGCACTTATGAATTGTGCTACTATAAACATGGATTATGTGTACATATATCACTGTAATATGACATGTTTCTTTTGGGAACATATCTAGGAATAGCTGGGTTAGATGGATTTTCTATTTTAGCTTTTTGAGGAATCACTATACTGATTTTCAGGGGTTAAACTAGTTTACACTTCCATCAACAGTGTACAAGGGCTCTTTTTTCCCCATAAACTCTCACCAACACTTATTTGATTTCTTGATGATAGCAATTTTTTTGTAAGATAAAATTTCAGTGTTTTAATTTGTATTTTTCTTTAGAGTTTTTAAAAATTAATTTTAATGAAAACAAATAGCAATGAGATAGTATCCCAAAAGGTTAGTAGAACAGTTCCAGTAATTAGTACATTGCACATTGCTGTCTTTGTAGTATTTGTTCAGAGTATAAGATGCAGACTTGATATTTTCTATAAACACTATTAGTACAAATATTTCTTCTCACTGAACCAAGAGAAAGTAGCTGTATATAGTTCAATAGTTGATAATAGTAGTGAGTTATCAGCACAACTGGCAATGTCAGAATCTATTGCATTGATCATTTTACAGCTCTGTATATTAATATGGCTTTACTTTTTAAACCTCACGGTTAGACTTTTCTGCTGGATGGTTAAGACCAATGTAAAGCAAAACCTATATAACAAAACACATAACTTTTGTATCTGACAAGGTCAGTCAAATCGCCTCAGGATTTATCCTGAAACCATGTACAGCTGTTTGTAGATCTTTTGAAAGTGTCAGCCCCCTGGATGAGTGAGGACCATCACTTGACCAATTTGCTCTTCATGAAAGACTGAGAAAATGTTTTCTCTGTAGGTGACTCTCCTTAGGTACACAATATATCATTGATCCCTTTCCTCTGTTGCCCCATAATCTCCTTGAACAGAAAGTTTGGGACACCACTGAGTTATAGGATGTTATAGTACAGGCTCTCTTATGTCCCTAGACCTCTTTGAAGGGCTAGGGCCAAAATATTGGCTATCCTTGTAGCTCTTCTTTTTCTCCAGAAAAAAAGCTTAATGATATTATTCCCTATAACATAGGCACTTGAGCTTAACATCAGTACCTTTATGAATATCAAATGCCTTAGACATAACATGGAACAGGTACTTTCCATCAATCATTGATATTCTAAACTTTAAATCCCTATAGAATGTGAAAAAATAACACATTTTACAAAGATATTTAGGAATTTAGCTTTATACTACAATGTAGCAGAATAATCATAGCATTTTTTCTTGACTCTTATACTTCTTTATTATTGTCATTATTTTTAAACAAATATATACTTGGGAGAGACTATAGCAATCATAGATTTGATATTACAAGAAGCATGCATCGAGAAGACCAGAATGACAGGCATTCTGAGCATGGTTTTTAGTACTGCACAATGTGATCCTTAGTGTAGTTACTTATTTCACAGATAATAACATATATAGTTAGACAGGGTGAGAATTTTACCAATTAACTGCTAGTTTCAAAAACATATTAGAGATTCTTAGGACAATTGTCTTAACAATCCTGTGTTAGTAGTACATTTCTAGTATGTGATACAATGCATACTGTGGTCCTTGTAGTAGATATACAGAGCACAGGGTGTAGACACGATAATTTTTCTAATTATTATTGGTACAAAAATTTCTTCTCATTGAACTAAGAGAAAGTAGTTGTATATATAATCCAATGGTCCATAATCACAATGGGTTATTGGCAAAACTGGCAATGTCAGAAGCTGTTGATTTAAGCCTTTTACAGCTCAGCATACTAATTGAACTTTACATTTTATGCCTCGTGGTTAAACTTTTCTGCTGGGTGGTTAAGGGCAAGTTAAAGCAAGACCTGTGTAACAAAACATGTAACTTTTGTATCCCCAAAGGTCAGTCAAATCCCCTCAGGGTTTACTTTGCAACCATGTACAGTGCTTTGTAGTACTGTTGTCAGTGTCAGCCATCTGGATGAGTCACGGCCATTGCTTGACCAGTTGGCTCTCTGTGAAAGCCTGAGAGAATGTTTTCTCTTTAGGTGACTCTCCTTAGGCATGCTATACATCATCAATCCCTTTGCTCTGTAGCCCCATAATCTCCTTGAACAGAAAATTTGGGAAACCACTGAGTTATAGGATGTTATAGCACAGGTTCTCTTATGTCCTGAGTCCTCACTGATCTTGAAGGGCTAGGGACAAAATATTGGCTATCCTAGTAGCCCTTCTTTTTCTCCAACTTTTGGTCCATAAACTTATATTCTTAACCCTCCAGAAGAAAAGCTCAGTGATACTATTACTCTATAACATAGGTATTTAAGCTTAACATCCCTGTCTTTCTGAGTATCAAACATCTTAGAATTAACTTGGAATTGGTATTATCAATCATTGATATTCTAATAAATCTCTATAGAATGTGATAACAGCAGTTACACACTTTTACACAGGAATTTATTTCCTTTTCAATTTCATTGAGGAGCTTGAGGAGTGTTGGCATTATATCTTCTGTAAATTTCTTGTAAAATTTGGCTGTGAATCCATCAGGCCCTGGACTCCTCTTTTTTGGCAGTTTTTTTTTTTTAAATTACATTTTGTATTTCTTTCACTGTTATTGAGTTATTGGCAGTTCTTATATTTTCTTGATATAGTTTTGGTAAACGTGTACCGTTCTAGGAATCGGCCCACTTCATCTGTGTCTTCAATTCTGAGAATAAAAATTCCCAAAGTAGCTATTATCTTGTGAATCTCCACTGGGTCTGTGATAATTTTGCCATTTTCACTTCTTATTGAGTGAATTTGAGTTTTTTTTCTTTCTTTCTTCTTTTTGATGAGGTTATCTAGAGGCTTATCAATTTCATTTAATCTTTCAAAGAACCAGCATTTTGATTCATGAATTCTTTGTATTGCTTTCTTTACCTCAATTGAGTTAATTCTGCTCTAATCCTTATAGTTTCGTCCTGTCTTTGGGCTTTGGGTTTGGTTTGCTTTTCCTTTTCTAGATGATCTAGGTGCAGCATTAGAGTATTTATTTGTTTCTGTTCTATTTTCTTAATGTGTGAGTTCACAGCTATAAATTTTCCTCTAAGAACTGCTTTCATTACATAACATGAATTCTAGTAAGTTGTGTTTGTATTTTCACTGAATTGTACATATTGTTTGATTTGTTGTTTAATTTCATTTGTAACCCATTGGTTGACGAGGACAGTGCTGTTTAATTTCCATGTACTTTTGGGCGGATTAGCTCAGTGGTTTAAGTGCCTGTGCAGACATTCCCAGTCAGGCACAGGAGATGGCAGTTCAATCCCCATACCCACTGTTAAGGCAGCCTGAGCCAGCCACCCCCCCCCCCCAAAAAAAAAAGCCCTTTCATTGATTTCTGGGATTTTTGTGGTTTCATTGTCATTTATTTCCAGTTTCATTGCACTGTGGTCAGATAATATGCATGGGATAGTTTCTGTTTTCTTGCATATACTTAAGCATGATCTATGGACAAGTATGTAGTCTATCTTAGAAAATGTTTCATGTGCAGCTGAAAAAAATGTATATTCAGAAGCATTTGGGTGGAACACTCTGTACATGTCCACTAAGTCAAGTTGTTCCCAATTCTGGGTCAGTTCTACTTCTTTGCTATTTTTTTCTGCGTAACCTGCCTTTTTGGGATAAAGGAGTATTAAGGTCTTCTGTTAAGATTGTGGTATTGGATATTAGGTTTTTCATGTCCTTTAAAATTTGCCTTATATAGCTGGATGCTGCCATGTTGGTTGCATACATATTTCTGAGTATTACTTCTTCATCTTGAATTTTTCCCCTAACCAGTAAGTAGTCACCTTTTTTCTTTTTTCTTTCATTCTTGGTTTGAAGTTCAAACTATCTGCAAACAGGATTGCTACCCCTACTTTTCTCTGAGGGGCTGGGGCATGTAGTATTGTTTGACATCCTTTGACTTTCAGCCTGTGAATTTCTTTATGAGTTAAATGTGTTTCTTGTATACATTATATTGTTGGGTTTTGCTTCCTAATCCACTGTGCCAGTCTATTTCTTTTAATTGGTGAATCAAGGCCATTTACATTGCTGGGTATAACTGAAATGCATTCAGCTATGCCTGACATGTTATTTACCTGCTACTGTTTATCACTTTTTCTCTTGTTTAATTGGTTGCCCTTTTTGGTGGGTTCTTTCCATTCTCATTTATGGAGTTTGGGTCTAATATCTTTTAGTAGTGTGGTTGGGTTGGCTTTGACATCATGAAATCCTTTAGTTCTTTGTCATGGAAGTATTTCACTTCTCCCTCATACTTGAAAGAGACTTTTGCAGGGGATAGCAGTGGAAATTTTGGGAAATTTTCTGCTATTACTTCTGCTCATATTCTTTTTAAAAATTTAATATTTTTATTGTTTAAATTTAACAGTGGTTATATTACATATTTTCATCATCAGATCAGTTTAGATTAATACATATAGGTATATAAGATTGATTAAACAATTAAACATTAACACTTTTAAATCAACACTACTTTTTGCTTTCTTTTCCCCTTTCTTTTTTTTGAAAGTTGACATATTGCATATTGTCCTCACAATCGTTCTACAGAGTACAGTGTGTGGGGCATGACCCACCTCCCTATTGATGTTGCTTAGAAAAAAAAAAAAGGAAAGGAATATATATATACTTCTCATATTCTTTTTATATCATTTGAGTTGACCCCTTCTTTCTCATTGATGTCTATTAGTCTCACGTTGTTCATCTTTGCATCATCTTGCAGATGTTGAATTATTTTTTTTTCTGCATCCTCGTTTTTAAGAGAACCTTTCTTACCTTTTTACTAGCTCCAACTGTGTCTTCAAGATCTGAAACTCTACACTTTTGTTCATACACTGTTTCCAGCTTGTGATTGAGATTTTATTTTTCTGTACATCTCTTTGAAACTAGTCCATGCGATCTATTTCTTTCCTGTATTACTCAATGAAGGATTCCGTCATTTTTCTATTCTCTAATTATTTATTGATGTCTTCTTTAGAGGCATTTATTAATTCTTTCATTATAGTTATCCTTTATTTTTTTTCTTCAGGGATTATTTCTGATCTAATTTCCTCTCCTCCATTCTGTATTGTTTCTTTACTTCAGACGGTATTAATTCAGAGATTTCTTTTTTATTTCTGAGATTATTTCTAAACCGATTTCCTCTATATCTTTTTGCAGTTTTTTTTATTTCAGATACTATTAATGCAGATATTTGTTGACTTCAGAGATTATTTCTGATCTAATTTTTTCTATACCTTTCTTTGTTTCTTTATTTCACACTCCATTAGTTCAGAGTGTTCAGCTGTATGATCCCCACTTCATTCTTTGCTAGTGTCTCCTGCATTTGGTCTGGGTGGGCTCAGGGTCTGTGATTGCATTTACTCCTTCTCTGTCATTTTGTATAACACTGTGTTCTTTGACCTTTGGTGTAGAGCTTTTGTCCAGTTATACCCTTAGTGCCTACTGAAAATCTTCCCCAAGAGAGATTATATGGTTAAGGCTGTTATAGTTTTGTATTTACAGAGCTACAGTTAGGAACACTAATAATGGGTAGTGATATTTAGCAGTTGACAAACATTTGTAGCTAATGCGGTTTGTATTTCATACAATAAGAGCAAACATTATGCCTATGTAGCTAAGCAGATATTAAATTGGGCACTCGTATCTGATTTAATTTCCCTAAATTCTGTCTGATCACCTCCCACTGATATACCTGGGGCCTTCCAGGACCACTACTTCACCCATTTGTCTGTTGTTCCCTCTGTAGATCAAGAGAATAAGAATGAAGGTGCTCATAGATCTAAATCTAGCAAAGTATCTCAGCTTACTGGGTCTGGATCTAACAAGTTTGAACTTGTCCAGATGTGCCTACCTTGGGTTTGGTTGCTATATTTAGCCTTTTCCTGCCGCAGACCATGGTACTGAACTCCACATCTAAGCCAGGCCTGGTATGCGTCTGAAGGGAAGTCGCTGGTCATGGAGTATTGGTGTCACTCACATGCTGACCCTGGACCTGGTCTGTATTTTAAGTGAAGGAGCTGTTCTGGTTTCCCAATAAGCTGCCTCTGGGCATGGTCTGTGTTTCTTAATTTATATTTTTCTAATGGCTAATGAAGTTGAACATTTTTGTATGTATTTAATGACCGTTTATTTCTCTTCTTTGGGAAGTGTTTATTCCTTTCAATCGGCTATTTTTAAATTGACACTTCCGTTTTGGGTATCTAATTTGTGAATTCTTTATGTTCTAGATATTTTTTATATTTTGAGATATACCTGAAAAAATTTTCTGTACTGTAGGCTGTCTCTTCACGCCTTTGGTTGTTCTCTTTGTTGTATTAGAAGTTTTAAAATTTGATATGGTCTCATTTGTTGATTCTTACTACTATATATATTATGCCATTGGGGTTCTGCTCAGAAGAAAGTCCTTGCCTATATCTATATCTTAAGAGATATCTATATCTTAAGAGTTTTGCCTATTTTACCATCTAGGAGATTGCTTCTTTTTTAATATTTAGATCTTTGGTCTAGTTTTAGTTTAGCATATGGTAAGAGACACAGGTCTACATTCAGTCTTCATGAGGATAGCCATATTTCCCAGTATGTTTACTAAAGAGCCTATCTATCTTTCCATCAATGTATATTTTTGGCCCCCTAGTCAAAGAACAAATGAGTTAATGTGTGTGGGGTTGTTTCTGAATCCTCCATTCTATTTTATTGATTGCTATGTGTCTTATGCACCAGTATTATGCTATTTTTATCACTGTGGCTTTGTAAGATAATTTCAATTTGGAGATTGTGATACCTCTGGCTTTGCTCTTGTTACCCAGGACTGCTTTTGATATTTTGGTTTTCTTCTAGTTTCATATGAATTTTAGGATTTTCTCCAGTTATTTAAGGAATGATATTGGTATTTTGATTAGGATTTCATTATGTCAGTTTTGGAAGCATGGCCATTTGAATATATTGTTTCTGCCTATTTAAGAATAGGGGACATATTTCCATTTTTTTGATGGCCTCTTTGATTTCCGTTAGAGGAACTGTACTGCAGGAGTCTTTCACTTCCTTAGATTAATTCCTGTTTACTTTTCTCAGTGTTATTATGAATGTAAGTGTTTTCCTAGCGTTTTTCTTAGTAAATTAATTATTGGTGCACAAGGGTGCTCTTTACTTTTTGAGCATTGATTTTGTATCTTGCTATGCTATTAAATTTGGTTATTAATTCCAGGAAACTTTTGATGGAATTTTGGGGTGTTATATATGTATATATGTATATATGTATATATGTAGAGAATCATATAAATCATCTGCAAATGAGAACTTGACTGTTTCCTTTTCTATACATGCTACTTTATTATTTTTTCTTGCCTATATGCTATTTTGAGTACTATACTAAACAGGAGTGGTGATAATAGACATCTTGTTCTTGGTTTAAGACAGAAAGTTTTCAGCTTTTTCCCATTTAATATGATGTTGGCAGTAAGTTTGTCATTCATGGCTTTAATCAAATCAAGATAAGGTCCCTTAATACCCATTTTCTGATGGGGTGAGGGAAATAGCTCAGTGGAATAAGCATTTGCCTGGCAAGTGCAAGGGCCTGAGTTCAATTCCTGGTCCTGCAAAAACAAAACATTTTCTTCAGGTTTCTTTTCTCCTTCTTCTCCTCCTCCTCCTTCTCCTTCCCCTGCCCCTTCTTATCATGAACACATGTTGGATATTGTCAAAGGCTTTTGGGATGAACATGAAATTTTTGTCTTTGTTTCTGCTTGTGTGAAGCATTACATTTATTGACTGTGCATATTGATCCATCTCCGGTCATGATGTATGATCTTTCTCTTGATTCGTTGCAACTATCATGTTGACAGTTTCGGCTTTATATTGTATTTATTAAAGATAATTATTTTTTCTTCCATCCTAGTTGTTTTTAAGAGATCTTTTCTTATTCACTAGTCAAAATGTTGTCTTTAAGGTCTGGAAATCTATCTTAACTTTCATTGAAATGGTTTTGACAGCTTGTGATTGTTTTAAGTTCTTGTATAGCTATATGAATCTGCTGCATACATTTTATTACTTTCCTATATTTCTCATTCAAGGACTGTATCACTTTTCTATTCTCTATTTTTTTAATCAGTGTCTTCTTTAGAAGCTCTTAGTACATCTTTCATTATAGTTATTTTTTTATTTCAGAAATTATTTCTGGTCTGATTTTCCTCTTTCTGCAGTTGTTTACTTCAGATGCTATTATTTCAAAGATTTCAGGTGTGTGATTTCCAATTTCTTCTATATTATGTTTCCTACATTTGTTCTGGGTGGACTTGGGGATTAACAGCACATTTTGCTTCTTCTCTTTGTCATTTTGTGTAGCACTGCCTTCTTGACTTTTGGTATGGAGCTTTGTTCAGAGTTCTTACCTTAGCACCAGATCTGGATCTACCAAGTTCAAACTTGTCCAGGTGAGTGTGGCTTGGGTCTGGCTGCTGTTCTCTACTTCCTGCTGCAGCCCTTGGAGGTGAGCCTGCTGTGCCACTTTGCCAAGATGTCCTGCTCTTGATCAGCTGAGTGGGACTGGTCTGTACCCTCTCTACAGGGAGTTCTGCTGCAGTTTTCCACACTAGGCCTGTTTGACTGATGAAATTCCACTTACACACTGGGCCTGGTTGCTGGTCAGATGAGTTTCTGGTGGGCCCTGTGCCATCTGACTCACACACTGAGCCTATTTGCAGAGTCAAATGAGTTTCCAGCGGGCCTGCAAGGTCTCACTCACACATTGGGCCTGGTTGCTGGGGCGAGTGAGTTTCTGGTGGGCCCCAGCTGGCCTCACTCACAGGCCAGGCCTGCTTGCTGGATCAAGCATGTGCTTTAATCTACTGAGCTATCTGTGCTCCTCTCATTGCTTGTATTTTAGAGGAGTTATGTGTACTCAAAATTAGCATATTGTGTATATTTACTTTGTGTGGATATGAAATTTAGAACAAAAGTAAAATTAGGTAAAGCATTATCTTTACCATCTTCATCTTTATACTTAGTCTTGTATCAGAGGATTTAGTTAAGCTACTTAAATAGTCTAACAATAAAGTTTACTTTGGTTTCAGTTCCTCCTCCTCTTTCTACTCTTCCTCTTCCTCTCCTTTCCTTTTAAAACAAGCTCCTAGTGAAAGATTTTGCCTGGTGTATTTTTCACCAGTAGGTTCTGGTATGCTTCTAATGATAGAATCACATGGATCAGTGAACATCAGTACACATACTGTGCAGTATTTTTCATACGCTGTACCCAGGTCAATATTCGTGCACCTAGCTCAATATTATTGCCACTATAGTGGTAGGCACTAGTTTTGGCCAATATAGCACAGTACATTAGTTTGGATTTCCTCAAAGTTGGGCGGTTGTGGGAAGGATGATCAATTTCACTTCGCCCTGTCTGATTTTCAGAGTCAATTTATACACCAACATGAACTTTCTACTTCTCATAACAAGCTGGAGCCTAGATTTGATGGACACCAGAAATCTTTTTTGTCTTTTTGGCCACCATCTTCCTGCCTTAGGTGTGAAGAGCTGTCAGTCAAAAGGAGCTGCCAAGATGGCCAGGGAGTGAGAGAGGATAGCTATCTTGGTTTGAGTTTGTCTTTATGCTTGACTTTAGAAGACAAATATAGTTTCATAATCTGTATTGATAGGAAATCATTTGCATATGAAACCACTACCATTCCTTTCATTTAAAAATTATTTTAAATTTACTTATTTATTTGGTTCAGGGTCTTGCTTCATAGCTTAGACTCACAGTGATCCTTCTGCCTCAGTCTCCCCAGAACTGGGATTACAGGCATGTCCCACCATGGCTGGTTTTGGTGGCCATCAGAGCATATCTGGGGTTCTAGGGCCATCACAGCATATGATACCAGGGAGTGAACTTGGGTCCATGGGCTTGACAGGCAGGTGCATAGACTGTTGAGCTATCTCTCCAGCCCTACCATTTCTTTTAACCTAGCAGTTGATATTCTCCATGAAGGTGGTGAGCATGACTGGATTATGAAAGGATTAGTGACAAGATAGAAAAAAGGACTATAGTTGTCCTGTGTACTTTTTCCTACTCTTACTTTCCTTCCCACAACCGCCCAACTTTGAGGAAATCCAAACTAATGTACTGTGCTATATTGGCCAAAACTAGTGCCTACCACTATAGTGGCAATAATATTGAGCTAGGTGCACGAATATTGACCTGGGTACAGCGTATGAAAAATACTGCACAGTATGTGTACTGATGTTCACTGATCCATGTGATTCTATCATCAGAAGCATACCAGAACCTACTGGTGAAAAATACACCAGGCAAAATCTTTCACTAGGAGCTTGTTTTAAAAGGAAAGGAGAGGAAGAGGAAGAGTAGAAAGAGGAGGAGGAACTGAAACCAAAGTAAACTTGTGTCCATATGCTTACATTATCTTCTTGCTTCTAATAATTTTCTATGCAATTTGCTAGAGGTTTATTTTACAATTTAGTTTTTAGGCAGCAAACAATTCAATTAAACCATGATGGATTTGAGGTAACTATATATTAGTATAGCTAAAGTAATGTATAAATTAGGCTGTGCATCTCTTCATTCTGAGAAAAGTATTCCATTAAGTAAAGAGCTGTATATTGTTGCACTACAATCAAGAGTATACAGGGTAGTTACAGAAGGTTAGTAGAGAAAGGATTGGAACATACTGCTTATTATTTCCTCAACTCCTAATGTATTCTTTTTTGCTGTCTATATAACTACATGCTGGTTTTTGTAATATTTCTGTTAATAGTTTGATGTTAAACAGTAGGATTCTAGGGTTAAGGAAATTTTTTTTTTTTCTTCCTGATTCTAGTACAGTTCAATCCTGGGCTCTTGTAGAATACACTTTTCCTCTACTCCCACACCAGCACTTGATTGTGAGTTCTCCAGTGCTAGATTCTTTAAGTGTGCAGCTTCCTTTAGCGTCCCACTGAGACACAGGCAGACTGATATCCCCAGACAAGGGTCTGTGCCTCAAGCAAAGTTCCTACTCGAGCATCCCTGCACCCAAAGAGCCTTAGAATTCTAGGACCACACTCCATGTGCTCTGGGCTCTGGCAGAGGGCAGCTTCTCCACACTGATTCCAGCAGTCTCCCGCCACAGAAGCTCCTGGGCATTGGTGAGTTTGGAGGCCTAGGAATCTGGTGATTAAGATGCTGCTTTCATATGGATTACTACCTCTGTAGTATCTCAGAGACTTCCATCAAGTCCCACATGGGTGACATCCACTGAATGAAGTTGTGGTTCTTCCAAAGGAAACTTGGATCACATCCACAGCACAAAGAAAAGTGCTACCTCAGGATTCTCTCACTGTGTTAGTAACAATGCTGTTCCTCATGATCTGCTTTTTTATCTGCTCTTTTGTTAGATTTTGTCTTCAACTCTAATCGGGTGGCTATTATTCCAATATCTTTTATGTTCAACTTTCCTGACTTAAATGTTTGTGTGGGTTTTGTCTTCTAACTGGACCCCAACTAATGTTATCTGGTGATATTTCTTGCATTGTCATCTACTTTGTCTGATGTCAACGTAACTATTGAGTTCCTAATTATTAGTGTTTTTTTTTCTCATTTTGTGTATCTTTTCCATGTCTTTATATAAAAGTTCATCTTTCCTAGATAGCATATAATAGTAATTCAAAAATATAGTCTAATAAAAATGATATTTAGTCAGAATGGTAATAGATTTATACATAATTTAATGTGTTTTTCATTACTAGAACAAAATACTGGAATCTAGGTAACTTTAGAAAGAGGTTGAGAATAATGCAATTTTTAATGTACAGAGCTTTTACAGCATTTGTTAGATTCCTAAGTATTTATTTGTTGGGATTCTATAATGGTGTAGTTTCCCTAATTTCTCCGAGTTTACTATATGCATACAGGAATTTTACTGATTTTTGAATGTTGACTTTTGATCTTGATACACTACTGAATTTATTAATTCTAGGAGACTTTCAGTGACGTTTTTAGGGTCTTCCACAGCAAGTGTCATGTCGTTTGCAAATAATGATAATTTAACTTCTTCCTTTCCTGTTGTTCCTTTTATTTCTCCCATCTAATTGCTGTAGTGGACATCCTTGTATTGTTCCTGGTTTTACAGTGAAAGCTTTCAGTGTTTGTCCCATTAGTATGATGTTGGCCACTGGTTTGTCAAAGATGGCTTTTATCAGACTGAAGTTAAAACCATCTATTCCAATTTACTGTGGGCTTTTAAATCATGAATGAGTGTTGGACTTTGCCAAAGGCTTTTTCTACATAAACTGAGACGATCATGTGGTTTTTTTTATCTGTGGCCCTGCTGAGATTTATTTATGTTGAACCATCCTTCCATTCCTGGGATGAATCTCTTAGTCATTTTGTGTAGTCTTCTTGATGATTTCTTGCATTCTGTTTGCTAGTACTTTGTTGAATACTTTTGTATCTATGTTTATTAGGGAGATTGGCCTGGAGTTCTCTTTTTTCATTGGGTTTTTCTCTGGCTTTGGTATTAGTGTAATACTTGCCTTCAGAAATGAGGTAGGGAGAACTGCTTCCCTTGCAATTTCACTGAAGAGTTTGAGAGTACTGGCATTAAATACACTCTAAATTCCTTGTAGAATTCAACTGTGAATCCATGAGGGGCTTTTCTTTGTTGGTAGCTTTTTAATTACATTTCTAATTTCATTAACTGACACTGAATTCTGACACATTCAGAATTTTTATAACTTCTTGATTCAGTTTTGGTAATTTGAATACATCCAGGAATCTATCCATTTTTCTGCATTTTCTGGTCTAGCATAGGTAAGCAGGCAGTGTTCCACATGCTCACACACTAGAATCTCTGGTTGCTACCATATCAGCTGGCTTGCAAACAAGAAGCCAACCATTTAAAGAATGTTTTAAGTGAGCAACTTGCAAACCCCAGGGATGGAAAAACCCTAAGAATGCAAATTTGTGAGCATCTACGTCCACCACAGCTGTGGCTGAAGACTGTTCATGCCATTCTATTGAAATGAGATCTCAAAGCAGGATATTTCAAAATAAGTTTTAACAAAAAATTGGCATATGCACAATTTTCCCACCAATTAATCTGTGTGTGTGTGTGTGTGTGTGTGTGTGTGTGTGTACCACTTAGTTAACTTTTCCACCTGAAAAAAATGCAATAAAAAACCGATACCATGTTTCACTATCTCAGTTAATATTCACAATTACAGCAGCTCCAGTTCCAGACAAAGCATCAGCAATGTTGCCCAGAGCCAGTTTATACTGAAATTAAGTGCTTTACACCAAGTAAATGGTTATCCACAACCACTGGCTACTGTATGTATGAACTAAAATTTCTAGATTTGGGGAGAAACAAATGCTGCTCATATGCTCTGCTTCTTCTGTTCAATTCATGCTTGAAAGGCTTTCATGTTACTCTTGGTTTTATCAGTTTGCTTGCCTGTAGGGGCTTGGGCCTGCTGACCCTGTCCACTGGAGGAGGCTTCCTGCTGAGCTGCTTTCTGCTTTATCATTGTCCAATCAAACATGTAGTCATACTGGTGATTCAAGGTCCTGAAAAGGATGTGAAATAGCTGCCTCTGGTACATGTAATCTGGGGCTTCCTCAAAGCGCAGCCCATGGTAACAGTTTAAGTACATAGCAAATTCTGCAGCAAACCTCTTACATAAAACTTCAACTGGAGTGGATATCTTCTCTCTAATCTTTTTGTATGTTTGTTGTTGCAGCCTTGAGTTCTAGCCATGGTAGGCTGGTTCTATTAAAAAAATATCAGAACATATCCTAATGATTCCATCTCATCTTGACAACTCTGCTCAATATCAAGATGTGCACTGATACTAGCATATTGGGCAGTGCCATATCTTGTCTGTATGGGATGTGTTGTCTTGTTCTGCTGTCTCTGTACTTTTTGGCCAAACCAAAATCAATAAGGAATAACTTACTACAGTGACACCCAATACTCATTAGGAAGTTATCTGGCTTAACGTCTCTGTGTATGAAATTCTTTGTATGCACATATTCAATTCTACTGATCATCTGGTCAGCTAATATAAGTACTGTTTTCATTGTGAACCTTCTTGAACAGAAACTG
This sequence comes from Myocastor coypus, assembly GCA_004027025.1. Classification (NCBI taxonomy): domain Eukaryota; kingdom Metazoa; phylum Chordata; class Mammalia; order Rodentia; family Myocastoridae; genus Myocastor; species Myocastor coypus. The sequence continues at coordinate 77,086 of PVJA010002869.1, read as the reverse complement.
AAGAGGTCTTCAAGGCTGGGTCCCAGAAGATCCATGACTAGCACATTATAGTCTTTTTCCCGGCCATACCACCGGACGTGGGGGATGCCGACCCCACCTTGCAGGATTTGTAGAGTTTGCTCTAGTATAGCAGCTGGGCATACCTGGCCTTCTGTGACTAGAGGTTCACCACCACTTCTTTGCTGTTGGTGATGTTAATCGCCAGGTAAATATCCCCAAGGAGCCAGACCCGATCTTCCGCACCATTTTGTATTTCCCTCTGACAATGAACTTGGCCTTGGAGCCGCTGCTGCTTGCCATTGTGGGAGATGAAGATGGAGCCCAGAGCAGAGCCCCGATGCCTGAGGGAGCAGGGAGGCCTCTAGGGCTCATCCCCTGAGTTAGGCTGCGAAGGAGAGTTCAGGGATCAGAAAACAGAGACACTTCCCAGCGCTACTGGGCCCGGAACAGGCCGAGGGGAGCCCAGTCACTGTCGCTCAGTCTGACTATTTATTACTGTTATTTTGTCCACAGTCTTGAGGCTCTTCGCGTCTTTACTTGGGTTAAGCTCCTTATTTCTGGGTGGCCCCTGCTGCCTCGTTTTCACTGCAACATCGCAGGCTAGAATGAGGGCGCGGTGAGTTAGGGTGGCGGTATAGCTGGCTGCCACCACTAAGCTGCCGCTGCTGCTGACTCCAGCCCCATAAGACCCTGTTATTCTGCTGACACCGCCACCTTGTTACTCGGGCTCCAATCAGCACAAAATGCCCGGTACTACTAATTTCTGTTAGCTAACAGTTATGCTTAAAATTTTTATTTTGACCAATTTTACGTGAATATACCCAGGAAACTGAGAACTACTCTGAAGACAACAATGTCTTATTTTCTGTCATCTTATTTTCTGAAAGCCTGTATCACTTGCAATGTTATTTACTTTAAAACTAAAAAAAAAAAAGAAAAGAAAAGAAAATAGGTTTAGCTTACAGTTCTGGAGGTTCAAGAATATGAAGCTGGTGTCAGCTTGGCTGTGTTAAAGGCTCATAGTGGTTATGCTCACAATGGCAGGGGTGTGTGTGTGTGTGTGTGTGTGTGTGTGTGTGTGACAAAAGAATAAGACCAGATGAAAAGCCAAATCAGGTGCTCTCTTTTATAACCACTTGTTCTTATAAAAACTAACTTCAAGAGACCAACATTTGAGGATAGGATCCAAAGTGATTTAATGATTTCCCAGTAGGTTCCACTTCCGACATGCTATAATGGTGTCCAGGTTTTAACACATTAATTCTTGGGAGACAGTACGTAATTACTAACTTGACTGGATATAAGTAACCATTCAATATTTTTTTCTATTTACTGTTTCTGTTTTCCTGCCTTACGAGTTATCCAAAGTTTTAAAAATTATTCTATTTTATCTAAACCATGGTCCTGGGGGTTACAATATACACTGACCATAAGAGAATATTATGCCATTATACAATGTAATAATAATGTATAATAATCTTGCAGTAGTACACTTCCAGTGGCCCTTTTCTGTCCTTTATATTATCAAATATTTTAATAAACTCAATAATTCATTACTTTTAACACTCAAATGTCTTTTTATACACTTAAGATAAAATTACACACAGAATTTATTGAAAGTTTGCCATTTATGTTGAACTTAATTATTTTGGACAAATTAAGTTTTCTAGATGGTGTCATTTTCCATTTGTCTCAAGAACTTTTTCAACTTTCCTTACATGCTGGTCTGCTGGTTGTATTCTATCAGTGTTTGCCTGAAGGTGTATTTATTACAAAAGGCTGTTTTGTTGGATATAGATTCCAGGTTGGCACCTCTTCCCATGCTAAATTTATAGATACTACATGACCTCTGTGTATCAGTTTGTATAGGTTGTACTTCCTTGCCTTTAAGTTTACTGATCCTTTCTTCTCCCTCTGATCTTTTAATGAGTTCTTCAATGAATGTTTTTCAAAATTGTAATCTTTAATTCCTATAGTTATCATTAAATTATTGCAGCTTTCATTTTTTTTTTTTTTTTTTGCTTATAATGACTATTTCTTTTATAACATACTTACTATAGCTCTGAGTTTTTATCTGCAAATTCAATTATCTGGGTCATTTCTTGACCTACTTCCTGGGAGTGAGTTTTTCCTTTGGTTACTGGTCAGACTGCTCTGCTCTGTAGCAAGTATAATTTTTGTTTCTTTATAGTAGATGTTATAAATACTACACTGTTGAAAGTAGGGATTTTGTTGTGTCCCATTGTGTTTTTGTGACAGTCACTGTGTTGGTGGATCAGCTTGATGTTTGAGAACTAATTCTTGAGGCGGGGTCTAGAGTCAACCTTAGAGCTTGAATACTTTTAAGTACTCTTACTCCTAATGTGTAACCTTTTCTTTTGCTTTGAAGTTTTTTATTCATTTTATTACTTTTTTTTTTTTTAATTTTTTTTTTTGTGGGACCAGGGTTCAAACTCACAACCTTGCACTTGCTAGTTGAGTACTTGTGCCATGGAGCTATATCCCTGGCCCCTATCATTTTATTACTTTTAATAAGAAACAACAATGTGACAGTTTCAAAACAGGAGAGGACACTCGCAATAACTGATACAATGCATATTGTTGTCCTAACAGAACACAGGGTGTAGACATGCTATTTTTAATAATCACTACTGGTACAAAACTTTCTTCTCATTGAACTAAGAGAAAATAATATTTTGGCCTAATGTGTAACTTTTAAAATCTGGTTTGTTCAGTAGAGACCTTTACAGGAGACATTCACATTCTGGCTATTTTGAACTATAATGCCTTCCAGCACTGTGTGACTTCTAGTAGCTGTTTTCTATCATCCCTCATGAAGTCTCACCCAGATTATGTGCACCTTAGTATTAAAAGACTTAAAGAGTACATATTTAGGATTTTCCTAGATTTCTAGTGTTTCTTCTCTGAACAGCTACCCTTCTTTGGTACTTCCATAATTTTAGCTACTCGAGTTGTCCTTAACTCTAGTCTCATTTTTCTCTTCTTATCAAACCATTTGGGTTTTCCATTTGGGCTTCTATTCTTTGTGAGACAATTCAGAATGTGCTCCAAAGTAGAAAGCCAGAATGAATGCAGTCGTTAGCACATTGTTTTTCTTTATCTCAAGCAAGAATCAAGGTCCTAAATTATTTGTTATACAGTGTGGTAGTTGTTCATGGTAGGATAGGATAATACCAATTACTAAGTAATGGTTAGAATCTAACTTACCATGAAGTTTTTTTTTTTTTTTTTTTTTTTAATTTTAGCCATTAGGCCATATGTATATACTTTATTTCATGTGTCTTTGTATTCATACTTAGTTCTAACATCTGAATTCTTAAGTTAAAATTTGTTGTTGCTGTTGATTCTTATTCATAGTGGATGGCCCTTTCTAGGTCTGATAGTCTTTCTTTACAAGGTTATGCCTGATTAATGCCTATTAGTCTTATGGGACGGCTGCCTCTCCTGTGTGTGTGTGTGTGTGTGTGTGTGTGTGTGTGTGTGTGTTTGCACATGCACTTATCTCAGGACTCTTCAAGACCCTAATTAAAGGTTTTAACACAGAGGAGAGGAGTGTCTGCTAATTAGATCCTCTTCTTCATTGCTGACTCAAAGATCAACATCCTCATACACTATCAGCACAAAACCCTGGCCTCAGGGCAGGCCTGATAGCTCAGTAGACTAAAGCATCTACTTAGGTAGAGTGCAGTTGCTGGGGTTTGATCCCTGGTGCCCTGAGAGGGAGATTGAGACTGGGCATGGTGGTGTGCACCTATAATCCCAGCACTTGGGAGGCTAAACATAGGTAGATCACTACCAGTGCAATCTATGTAGTGGGAACCTGTAGACTCTTCCCTAAGTATAGAAAAAACAAAGCATAGAAAAAACAAAACAAAACCCCAAAATCTCTGGCCTCTGGGCAATATAATGCCTCCTAAAATTCTCAGGATCCCTCCCATTCTGTTTCTAGCTGCTCTTACTTTACTGGGAATCCATACATATGTGATCTGATTCCTGGTTATTTCTAGCAAGTCTAACTCAGAATGTGTTAAGACTTTCTGCTTCTGGTCACTTGAAGCTCACATCTTGGAGTTTCAAAAATTTATTTTCCATTTAAATAACTTTAAAAGGGGAAAATCCCTGGAGGCTAGAAACATTTCAGTGTATTTTATCTGGGGGTTTAGCTATTGTGGAGTAGAAATTAACCAGAACTTCTAAAACTCCATGTATCTAGGTATAGAGGCATACTGATTTTATAATCAAGAAAACAACACAATTAAAGGCAACAAAAACCCTTATCTGCAGAACCAACATATATATTTAGGTGGTAATATATCACTATAAGAAACTTGAGTTTTTAGTACAATCTATTTAGCATATTTCTGTTTTATTTTTTAGTCCAAATAGTAGGTAAGGGGCACTTTTCAGGAACTGAATCTTTGTAAATTTTAGAAAAAACATATTTAAATTGACAAAGGAAGCCTGACATTTGGCTATGGTTTAATAGGCTGAACACCAAGCAAATCCTATTCCTTTATTTGCTCATTTTGCAATAAGTCTTGACATCACCTTCTGTTCTTTCTTAAATTTGCTTACTTAACAGGGTACAATGAAGTTCTGATGTGCAGTCTGATTTCAAAAGAATCTTTGAGACAGCTAATCTTATGTACACTCACTGTAATTAAATATTACAGCACAAATGGTATATAAGATACTCACTTTCTTGAGAACCTCTTAGCACCAAAGAGCAATGACACACAAAAGTATAGATTTTCAGAGTCCTTTTTTGAAGGTTTTTCAGCTTGAACTTTTAACTTGTATACTACCTAGAGCTTGCTAGCATTATATAGCATGGGCTTGAATATTTTATTGTTTTTCTTTCTGTTCCAAACTCTCATTTTACCTCAGTTTAAGATCTGCTAGCTAACTAATCTGCTTATTTTTAAAGCTACTTGCTTAATCTACTTGCTTGCTTCAAACTACTTGCTTAGACATATGGGTAGTGGAGATGCCATATTAAATTAGGCTAATAATAATTTCAATTCTCTTGTGGTAAAAGTGACTACAATATATTTTATCTGAGAATGTAATTCCCATCTTTAACATTTTTAAATCCAGTAACTGATTCCCACCCATATTCCTTTATTTATTAATTCATTTTCTAGACCTACTATGCAAATTTAAATTATGTGGTAGTTCACAAATTCATGCTCACCATTATTTTCATTTTTTCTAAGATGAGCTTTCTGCTTCACGTAGTAGTCTAAGTCTGGATTTGGCAGCTAAATCCTTATAACATACAACTTTTATTAGACTGACATCAAATTTTTAAAGATGGCTTTTCTTGAAAAAATGTAAACATACTCATGACTAAAACCATTTGAAACAGTTCAATAACAACTTGTTAAATGTAACTGTTATCCAAGTCTTCAAAGACAACCATTCTTGGTCCTTGTAGGTACTTCTAGATGTATTCTAAACATGAAGTTAAAATATTTATATGGCATTTTAAACAATATTCTTTGAAACCACATTAATATGACAGAAAAGGGACTCTGAAAAAGTAAGCTTATGTTTCAAGAGTAAGAAAATTACAGAACACAGGAACAAAATCTTTAAAATTTTAGGAACAAATAGTCTGCAGCCCAAATAGCATTTAAGTACAGAACACACCCTGAAAGGGGCAGATTCCCACAGAATTCTTGAGAGAGGCTTAAAAGTTAAAGAGCCAGATGCCTTTTCTCAGTTGTACTATAAATTGGATGGACTGATTAAAATTCTGTTTAGGAACTGTTTAGATTTCAGGCCCTGAACTAGTCACGTTAACAATGCTAGGACAAAATACTCAACACCTGCAACTTAAAGGAGTTAGAAATTTATTTTGCCTCACAATTTCAGAGAGTTCAGTCCATGGCTAGTTTATAATAAAGCAAAATGATATGGTGGAAGAGCAGGGTGGAGAAGAGCTGTTTAATCTGTACCACCCAGGACATAGAGTAAAGCAGAGGACCCGGGCATAAGAATATACTCTTCCATATCACATGCCCAGTGACCTATCTTTTTTGATCAGGTCCCACCTCCTACCAGTACACTTAACTGTGATCTATTCATGAATTAATCCACTGATAAATATAGCTTCTTTCCAATTCAATTACTTTCTAAACAGTCCATCACTTTTGGGGGTCACTCTTGTACTAAATAGTAATAGTTTCCTCCATGTCTTTTCCTCCTTCTCCCACCCTCACATATCCGCAGAAAACTCTTCAGAAGTCAAACCAGAGCTAGTCTATGCCCTGAGAGAAGAATGTAACAGACTAAAAGGGGATCTGAGATACTTTTCCTGTAAGTTCTGAGCAAATTAGCAGCTATTCTTAGAATTATCTGATAGGAGAAATCTACTATTGAAAAAGGAAAGACATATCATTACTAATAGTTAAAGTTTCTCTGATGAAATAGTCTAGTCAGAATACAAGCATGAAGCCCAATAGTCAAAACTCCCCCCTTGCTACGGAGATTCTGATATGTTTTCACATATGAACATGTAAAACTGCATTATCATGTTTTTGAGAAAAACTTCTAATAAACACTTGAAATACACACCAAAAGGAAATGAGTCAATGAAAGAAATAGAAAATTAACCCTAGGGAAATTGAAATAATAAGAGAATACAATATATGAAGAAACATAGGAGACAATAAAAATGAAAATACATGAAAAAAATTCCTGGTTGAATAAAGGAAGTTCAAAACATAAAAAAAAAAAAAAAAAAAAAAAAAAAAAAAAAAAAAAAAAAAAAAAAAAAAAAAAAAAAAAAAAAAAAAAAAAAAAAAAAAAAAAAAAAAAAAAAAAAAAAAAAAAGAAATTCTACACAAAACTAAATGAGAAAATAAAAGATAAGCTTTCAAAAATTAATTTTCACCAATATTAAATACTATGAGCTTTAAAGTTTTTAGATTGAAAAGACTATTGAGTCCTCAGGAAAAAAATTTGAGAAAAGGCAATTATCAAGGGACACCTATTTGGAATAGCAGGCAAAAAACAATGAGATTCTACTAAGTTCCAAAGAGAAGCAAAGCTGGTGAGGAATCAGAATGATATCTGATTTCTTGAGAACAATTCTGGAAGCTAGAAGATAATGGTTTCAAAATTATTAGGGGTAAGGTGTGCCATTCTATATTTCTATCCCTGGAAATTTTGTTACCTAATTATGAAAATGTAGAGATATTTTCAAGGCACACAACTAAAAAACTCATTATACTATCATTCTCAGAGCATTGTATGCCACTCCAAAAACTGAACAAAATAGGGTGACCTGACAAAGAGGAAGTCTTGGACTGACAGGACTACAATGGCTCTAGAGAAAAATTCTAGTTGAGGTGGTGCCATTGAGAGTTAAGGCAGAACTTCCTAAAATAATAAACTTCCATATCATTTGATCAACTCAAATCCGTGTTTTGAACATAAGCAGTAGAGGAGTACTTTTTTATTTTTATTTTTGGTACCAGGAAGCAAACTTAGGACCCTGCACTAGCCAGGCAAACAATGTGCCACTCAGCTACTTTTTTTACACTTTACTATGCTCCCATAAAATATGTTATAGATCACTTCATATGCAAAGCATAAATGGAGCTTTTAGCTTTCATAGTTTTGTATTTCATTATAGAAATTTACGCATGTATTGGGGAACCATAATCCCCTCAAAAAGTCTAGTTCAAAATTTTGAGATCTTTCCATGCCACCCTCCACAGATACTACCGAAACTGAACTCATGTCTGAGAGACCCAGTTGTCCCATCCACTCAACACTCTCCTCTCTACTATAAAATGAAATTGTTTTTGCACTCTGAAATGTCAAAGTATATAGTCATTTTGATTTAAACTTTATTTATTTTCCTGAAATGCTGTGATAGTATATGCTCCTACTTATAGCTACTTGGAGGCTGAGGCAAGAGGACTGTGAATTTGAGGCTAGCTTTTGCAATAAATAAAAGAAAGGGCTGAAGATGTAACTCAGAACTCGAATGCTTGCCTACTATGTAGGAAGCTTGGGTTCAATCTCCCGTACCACAAAAGATAAAAACATTTTTCCAAAAACTGTGCACCTAGCCCTAATTTTATAAATGTTACAAATCATCATTCAGATCCTGCCTCGATTCTTTCAGTTCTTCCACCCTATTTCTCACTAGTACTTGTCTATCACTTATTTCACAATGTTGCATAAGATTTTTCTTAGAAAAATTTTATAGTAATGTTTTCAACTTGCTCTGAGACTATAAGCACATATGTGGATACATTTTAAGGATGCATGGAAAAATGTTCATTGTGATATGATGAGAATAAAAAATACAGTATTTTTTTTAAAAAAACTATGTATGTATGTACATACATATGTATGTATGTATGTATGTATGTATGTATGTTATGGCCAGCTCAGCCTACCCTGGGGATTGGGCTGGTACAGCATGTGGTGCTGGGGATCAAACTGCGGTCCCTGTGGTTGCCTAAGCTTGCCTAAGTGGGCGCTTCAGACCACTGAGCTATCTTGCCAGTCCCAACAAATACAGTATTTCACAGAAGTTAAGATGTGACATTGCAAGATGAATTATTATTATTGTTATGTCTTTTTTTTGAGACAGGGACTCAGTATATAGTTCAGGTTGCCTTTGAACTCACTATTGAGTTGGGGCTGGCCTCAAGCTTGTGGCAATCCTCCAGCTCCAGCCTTCTGATTCCTGGTATGATAGGTATATACCACCAAGCCTGGTGATAAATCTTATCTTACGAGTTACTAAGAAAGTAAAAATGCTGCCAATTAAAAAAAAAAAAAAAAAAGCAATGCTTTCTTATCAATTAGAAATTTATTGTACTTAGTAAATATTATATAATGCACATTTATATCATTCACAAAGGCATTGTCCTTCTGAAAAGTGTTAATTTACGGTACAATTATAGGCAGGATAATAAGTAACGTACTGTGAAAACTGGCTAATTTCTAGGTATTATCTCAAACATCAATGCTAGTAAATTAGGCTAGTATAGTTTTGGTTTAATTATTTTAAGACATTTAAATAAAGATTTTTTTCTTTTTAAATTTTGTTCAGTGTCTCACGACACAGCTCATAATCACAGTGATCCTCCTGTTTTCCACCTCCTTAGCTCTGAGATTACAGGCACATGCCACCACACCCAGACTGGGTCACAGGCTCATCATGCATGTGGTGCCAGGGATTGAACCATGGTCCCTGCGCTTCCCTAAGCAGGCACTTAGTCCACTGAGCTGTCTCACTGGTCCTTAAATGAGCAGTTTGTGAAGCAAATTGGTATCTTTTATATCATATGTAAACTCAAAAGCTTTGTAGTACTAACAGCTATAGGTTTATAATACTGTAGTCCCTTGCTATTTCTTGGTTCAACTTTCATGTGCTCACTATTTTGTGGGTTTTCAAAAATAGTAATCTAAATAATTTATCATGGATTTTTTCACTAGTGAGGGATTTTGCAGTAATATACAGCATACATATGTTGTTAAAATCATGTAGGTTTACAAGTTTAGAAAATGGTTAAAAACATTGGAAGTGTTTTTGAAATTGTGGGAAAGGTTTACGAGAGTGTGGAACAGTTTATAAACCCTTAAAATATATATAAATACTAAAATAAATATAATGTCACTGCTTTGCTGACTTTCACTTATCGTGGGAGTGTCTGGAGCATAACCTTCACTATAAGTGATGGACCACTGTACTTGAATTAAATACTTCAAGAGGCTTTATGGATTTGTGATTTACTTATCTACAAAGATGTTACTGAGATCAATTTCCTTGATATATATTATCGTTGGCATATATTACCATAGAAGAGGTTATAAGACCAAATGGAGGCTTGGTAATTAACAAAAGTTTGCTAAATTTGGAGGTAATATTTTCAGAAAGAGGCTACAGATGTACACAAAAGCATACTGTAGGGCTGGCAGTATAGCTCAGCAGATTAAACCCTTACTTAGGGAGGCGCAGGGGCCAAGGTTCAGTTCCTGGCTCTGCCTGCTGTGCCATGCCAGCCCCACTCTAGAGCACACTGAGCTGGCAATGGAGTCTGGGTGTGGTGGCATGCGCCTGTAATCCCAGCACTTGGGAGGTACAAACAGGAGGATCACTATGAGTCAGTAGTGAGACCCTAAAAAAAAGCACATTGGAATGTTTTGTGATTCAAGGGTAGGTATATTTATTTTAAAATAATATAAAAATGTAAGATAGGTAGCTTTACAATTATAATTTATAATAAAAACAATTCATTGGAATTTCAGTTAAATAATTTCTTATTGGGAAATGACTCCAAGACATACCACAGATCATTTATCACATAGGGTTTCTCTAAAAAGTGTAACACTAAACTTTGTATATAGTTTGATCTTTTGAAGAAAAATAGTCTGTAAAAGGAAATGCCAAAAATAACATCAGACATATATTTAATACATTATTTTCAAAGCATTTAAAATATTTAAATTGACGTAAACAATAATCCAATGAGCTATTTTGCCCCCACTTTATTAGTGGTAAATTGCAAGAATGGTATTATGAAAGGAGTCTCTGTAATTGACTATTCTTTTTCCACTTTACTATTAGAACACTTTGTTCTTATTTTTATATTATGTTGCAGACTTATATACAGATCCACTCACATTGATAAGTAGTATAAAAGTGGTTGTATATGTAGGATAATATTTTTCCTTGGGAGATAGAATACTAAAGGCTTTAATTCAATGTGTTCAAGGTAATTCATATATTCAAGATAATTTAACTTACGGTCCAAAACCACTGCATTTTTAAATAATTTTAGATACAAAATAATATGGACAGCACTCAATGTAAAGTACAATAGAGCTGGGCATGATAAATAAATAAGCATCTCTACTCAGTCACCTGGTTGACTGACTCTTTACAGCAGATGAAATTAAATTATTATTCTATGTGTGAGTCCTTAATTTATAAATATGTATTTTTATGTTGATGTAATAAATAATTCAGGCAAAGAATATAAAAGTCTAATAAACACAAAGTCAGTGCTTTCTCAGAAATAGCATTACTTCTATAAATGATACAAATTGATTTCATATTAACATAAAAACAAATTCAGTGTTTCCTAGGGATTTTTGTATGCAAAAGCAATATAATAATTGGAGTGTATGTAACATTATTAAATATACCTTAGAAAAGAAGACAACTGAACAATATTCCACATGCAATATATGAATAAATTATTGCTCTATTTCTGTAGTAATATCCTTTTATATCTGTAAACAAATTTCTATTAAGTACTACCCAATTATTTCTCCATTTGAAAACCTGATTTTGTGGTTTTTCAAAAGAAGGTCTTTATTTTATGTTTAGACATATGGTATTGGAAGAACAAATCATATTTAAGTTAGTTTTACTGGCATCTTTTGCATGTGGTCTTTCAGAAAGAAGTAAGACATTAACTTCTGCTTAAACATATATCAATCTTTTAAACTATTTTTGATTATTAATTTGTAACACTACAGATATATATTGACAATATGGAATAAATTATAGAGTTGCAGAATATTATTTTTGCTAGCATTTTATATGTCATCTATAATTAGGAGCTGCATGATTAAAACAATAATAAGTGTCTACTATTACAACTGACCTGCTTCTAATTATCAATATACAGCATTTATTTTTTGAGAAAAAAACTCTGTATCTTAAATATATTATACTACACATAAAAGGATACTAGGTATTCTTTCTGTTGGCTTTGGTTAACAAATATCAACAACAACACAAATTTTATAAGTCACTCAATAAATGTTAAGTACTTTTAAAAGTTAAAAGTACAATGTAAACCATTATCATGTTATTTAGTACCTTAATTTCTACTTACTTTCCTAAAATTATTTCAATATACTTAAAAATCTGGCATATAATAGGGGTTTACTAACAATTCTAAGGGTATAAATGTAAATACGAAGCTATATTCATTTTCCAAATTACGTTCACAGTTCAAAACCAAAGAAAAATGGTTTGTTCATTTTTAGGTGATCTGTATTTTATGAGTCATAAATTACGTGAAATGAGGCAAAGTTCTAATAAATAAATAGAAATACTTAAAATACATTCTTATATAGTTATTTGAAGTATCTTTATACTTCTGAAAGGAATGAAAAAGTGCAGAGTTCAGTAAATGAAGGCAAAAGCTGAAGCTGATTACACAAAACATGGAAGAAGCATTTTATCTCTTTAAGAATTCCTTTCAAGAATAACAGAAATTTCATAATTTTTCACCTTTTCCTTCATTTTTTACATGTTCTGATCTCAGACTTGCTTCCACTCTAAGTTTTGCTTCGGTGTTTGTCAGATAATAGTTTTTTGAAGTTTGTTTTAGGAGTATCTGATTAAAAGATATAGAAAAACACAGAATCAGTTATGTAACTGTAACTCAGAGGTGATGACATTAATCTAATTTTTATGAAAAGCAAGAAATTAGTAAAAACATCCTATATGCAATATAAAAAATACTTTAACTGCACAACCTTTCCTTGACTTTGAAAGTACAGTGTTTCATTACAAACTTTTCTCATTTTAAGTCTTATGTCTAGAAAAAGATCACTTCCACTTACGGTCATATGCACTAATATGTAGAACCAGTAGTGGGCCACCAGTAGTCAGAGTGGTCAGTGTGATGCTACCACACTTTGGTAACATTACTAATATACATGTATAAATAGAATGGTCATAGCTTTAAAGTATTTTGTTTAGGTTCTGATAGAGCCTATAAAGGTATTTAAAGGAAATAGCAGGAAGACTAGTCTTTTGTTCGCTTAAGTATAACAGTTAGGGCCTTAGATAAATAAATAAGGCTACTTGTTGCTGTACCATTTTATTTTATTTTATTTTATTTATTGTTATTATTTTTTGTGGGACTGGGGTTTGAACTCATGACCCTGCACTTGCCAGGCAGGCAATTGTGCCACTGAGCTATCTCCCCAGCCGCAACATGAAAATACTTTGCTTTATTTTATTTTGTGGGACTGGGATTCGAACTCACGTCCTTCACTGGCCAGGCAGGCACTTGTGCCATGGAGCTATCTCCCCAGCCCCTGCTGTACCATTTTATAATGGTATTTCTCCAAGTGGACTCTCTAAAATATCAGATTTCACAGCCACTCTGCAAAATGTTGATTAGTGCAGTTTTCTTTCAAGAAGACAACATGAACAGTACTATATTAAGGCATGATAAATTCTGTGGAGAAAGATCCTCTTAAACCATTTTATTACATTTTTCAAATCAGAGTAAATAGCTCTATTTTAAAATTTTATACCATTTCTTTTTATTTACTTATATTTTTGAGATGGGGGTTTGCTTTCTAGTTGAGGCTGGCCTTGAACTCACTTATGTAACCTTGGGTGGCCTCAAACTTGTAACAATTTTCCAGTTTTTGCCTCCTGAGTGCGAGATTACAGGTGTGCACCATGATGTCCAGCTAATTTTTAAGAAAAACGTACACTGATATCCTGATGAACCACCTGACACAGTGCTACCTTTCACTGCTTCAGGCTTGAGGAAAATAGCAGGCAATATACAGATGCCTTCAAACAAAGAAAACTGCTGTGAAATCTAACTAAGCAAAACTTATACCTGATCAGTTTTGTAGTTTACAGTTGACTTAAAGAAAAAAACAAATGTGTTTTGAAGTTTTACAGATCTCCTCAGTCTTTCTCATTATTCTAATCTCTGACAATAGTTTAGTAAATAATAAGTAAAACTGTTTTCCATTTGAAAAGTAAAACTTAAATCCTAATTTGCCAGTTACTAGCTAGTTATTTTAGGTGTTACTTGCTTACCTATGTTTTCACTGTTGTTGAATGGGCTAGCTATCTTCAAGAATTAAATGAGATGTTACATGTAAAACACTTAGTATACTGTGATCTAAAATATTGTTAAAAAATAGCAGAAGTTCAGAATCATGATCACCAACAGTAACACATACTCCTTAGGTGTCAAAGACCTCACGGTACACAGGTACAATTTGTATTTATTACTCTTTATCTGTTCAGTTACAAAGATGAAAGTTCAACATAAATTTTAAAATTAAGATACTTCAATGACTTAAAATGAAATTATAATTCTATTTCTTTCAGATTTTTTTTGTTTATTTGTGTGGCACTAGGGATCAAACTGAGGACTTTTACACACATTGGGCATGTACTCTACCACTTAGCTAGTTTCTTTTTGGCTATTTTCTAAACATTGTAACTAAAACATAAATTATAACTCTTGCTGTTACTCAACAAATTTAGAAAAAAGAAGTTAACCCACTTATCTGCTATGAAGTTCTTTTTTCAGACATGATTTGAAAGTAGGATACTTCTGGACAGTCTTATAACCCTGTAGATCAGAGAATTAAAAATGTTCAAACATACAGAAAGACAAATAAAGCATAATTTCATTTAAAGATGGAATCTGAAAAGGTCAAACCTAAGTAGATTAGAATGATAGTTATCAAAGGCCAGGAGAATTCGGGGGAGTGAGAGGAAGTTGATCAAGGATTAGAAAATTCCCATTAAATAGGACAAATAAGTTTTTAAGGTCAATTGCATGGAAAGGTAGCTATCATTAATAATTATGTACTGTATATTTTAAAACTGCTTTAAAAACATTAAAAATTCTTGTTACTTTTTCTAAGTATACTCTTCATATATTATGAGATAATAAATATATTAATTAGCTTGATACATTCTACAATGTGTGTATACATCAAAACATTACATAATACCCACGAATATATACAATTTGTATTTGTCTATTAAAGTGTGCAAATGTACATAAATGCTATAGGGGCCCAGAAGTATGCAACAGATACTTAAAAACAGAAACATACAGCACCTAAAAAAGAAATATAGTATTGAAGGTTTACAATTTAGCATAATTTATATTTATTTTTAATTTTCTGTCTTTTTCAATATTCGTGGCACTACCTGGTAGCTGAGACAAAGAGCCACTAGATGGCAGTTAAGCACACAGCATCTTTACCAGGACAGCTTGGATTAGCCACTAGGTTTAAAAGCACACTAAAATGAATGTTTTCTTCTAGACATAGATTTTTTTTTCTTTTAAAATGCATAATACTTACAAATATCCTTGCCAAAGAGAGAAGACTGAATATTCTAGCTGTTAATTTTAACAGATTTCCCTCTATTTGCAGCATATCCACCAATATGTTACATCCACCAATATGTTAGACATTTAAACATTTATTGAATCATGCTATATTACCAATTTTATAGCATGTTTCTTAGAAAAACATTGAATTTCTAGTAGTTACTTTTAGTATGTCAACAGAAAAAAACTAGTGTAATAAAAATGTTTAAAAATTTGCTTTTCATATAAATGATAGTGAGTACATAATAACTAAGGAAGCCTCAAGTTAGCTACAGGGAATGTTTCTCACAGAAAAATGAGATATAGTATTATTTTTTTATATATTAACAATTCTTAAAAACATAGAAACTAGATTTTTTCAAAAATATCTGGAAATTGGGCTAAAACATTAATTTAATATGAAAATAAATATTAGAAGTCAAAAATGTTTTAAAAACATTTATCACCTCAAGTTGTTTTTGAAAATAGAAAGGGCTTATGATTTTTCTTTCTTAATAAAGCATTTCATGTTTATATTTTTAAAAACTTGTATAAACTATTTTTGAATGCATTTTTTTTATACTCAGATTTTCAAAAGGATACTAGTAGACTGGAAATGTGTAAGTTTACCCGGAATCCTCTATGGAGTCTGTCCTTCATAATTCCAATAAATTCTTTATAACTTAATTGGTCATCTTTGTCAACATCAAAAATCTTGAATACAGTATTCACTAAATGTGGTGAGAGTTTCAGTCCAGTAGCTACGTACACAGCACGTTTAAATTCATCTAGATAAATATCACATAAATAGAAAAACAGGCTATTATGTGTATATTTTTTAATACAAGTTAATTATTAGAAAAAATGTTAAATATGTTGCTTTTAAAACATGGGTCATGACCTTACATAGAAACATGACTTTTCATTAATCATGCTGCCTGTTAGGGCATAAGATATTTTGTGTACTTAACAAAAGAGCACAAAAGTAGCTGTATTTTGCTTAGTAATGCATTCATCATCATGAACATTTAATAAGCATCTATTTTCAGTGACAGGGAAATTACTTCCATAAAAGAGACAATTTCCCATATCACTACTATACAGGGCCACCCAAAAACATATCAACAAAGTGCTATGAGTATTTGAGCATGAGTAGTTACTTGTATTCGTACTGTAGAGAGAAGGGTGAGAATGCCAGTAATTTGGAAAGGTTATTACTTTTGTGTTCGAGCTAAGCCTTGAAGGAAGGATGGTCTATTGATAAGGGCAACGGCAGATGAGAGAACATCAGTATATGAAAGAGTGTAAAGCATGTTCAAAAGAAAACAGATCGGGCAGAGCTTGGCACATAGATGCCGCCTTTCAGGCAGTAAGTATTTAGAAAACTCAAGAGTTTCCACAGCAGGAAACTTGTATTTTAGAAATATTCTTCCATTAGTTATCTAAGAAACATTAGAAAGTAGCTAGTTACTAGAATGGCACTTTTGTGGCTAATGCAATAGTACTTTAAAGAACAGTCCAAATTAAGATGCTACAACTAGCAAAATAAAAGAAAGAGATGGATTTATTCCTACTATGGTACTTGCAAACACAGCCTATTTTTTTCTATTTCTTATTTTCACGAAGTAAAGGAGGAACTTTCTAATCTGAACCAAATAAGCTGATATTGAATTTTTTTTTAGAAGTTTATTATAGTCGTAAAGGCTATTCTTTGAAGGTTTGCTTCTAAAAGTTTTGGTATGAAAACAGTGAAATGGTTTAAGAAGATAGCTTGTTTGAACATCTGGGCTATAGAAAGGATAAATATGAATTTTGTAGTTTCTCTTACTCAATGAATTAATTTAACAAAGCTGGATAAAGGATTAATTATAGATGTTTGGTGGTTTTGCTTTTGTGCAAGTGGTTGAATCCAAGCTCCCTAAAACCTAAGACTATCCACTGAGATTTAAACTTGAAAATTGACACACTGATTATAGCAGGGGAAGCTAACATCACTTTAAAAGACAAAAATAAAGCCTCCCTATAACATGAATTTAAAAAAGCTATATGGAAAAAAAAAAAAAAAGGGGGGCTGGCCAAATAGCTCAGTGGGTTAAAGCGCCCGCAAGCACGTGCAGGGGCTGAGGTTCAAATCCTGGACCTGCTGTGCCAGCTCCACCCCTAGGGCATGCTGAGATGGCAATTGAGACTGGGTGTGATGGTACACACCTATAATCCCAGCACTTGGAAGGCTGAAAACAGGAGAATCACTACACATCCAATCTACAAAATGAGACCCTGAACACCCTGTGGACCCTTCCCTAAAATTAAAAAAAAAAATCGTATGGTCAGGTGGGGTAGAGATGGTAGTAATAGGCACAAAGTAGTAGAAAAAGGCCTTGGCTTGCCAGCCACCTACAGAGTACAAGTGAGCCAGACGAGGACAGAGGCATTCTGAATTCTGTGACAACTTTACATTTTTGTACATTATGCCAAATCACTATTCATTTTACACATCATTCTGAAAAGTCAGTTAACATACATAAATTCATTGCTAGGAGGTAGCTCTGCTGACAGAATTTTAGTTTTTCATCTAATCGGTAAAATAAATAGCCTTTTGTGAAAATATCTGGGCCATATTGATGAGGGTTCTCTCTAGGTAGACACATGTCTCTCATTGTTAACCAGCAGCCACGAGGTTCTCTCTTTACTGAGTTGATTTGGTGTTTAACACACATAACTTGTTTTTCTTCATAATATGAAATTAAGGATAAAAATGAATTTTAAAAATTTAGCACATTGTCTTAAATTTGCTAATTTTCTTTCATGAGTCTGAATGTCTTTCTCATAAAAAGTATAAATAAGACATTTGGGGCAGTTGATGGATGATACAGTGTATCTAATTAGCTTATTTCCAATGTTTCTAGAAATAGTGTACAATTATACTATTAATTTTTGAAGAATGCTTACCTTGTCCAATAGAACGACTTGCAAAGTTATACATATTTAGGGCTATTGCAAAATCTTCTAGGTTGTTCAGAAATTGGAAAAATGATCTGAATTCATCAAATGTGATGCCCTATTTTGGGGAAAATGAACATAATTACAAGTTTTAATAAAAATAAGCAGATTAAACATTTTCAGTACATTCTGCACATAAATATTTTCTAGGACTCATTTTGGAAGTCTTTTTTCCAAATGGACTGTAAGATTCACTCAGACTTACATTCACTGGGCAGTACTGTTACCATTATAGTAAGATGTGAATATTTTAAAAATACTGTCCTTATTAGCAGAGTTCCAAAAATGCCACAGTAAAAATGAATAAAAAACTCAATTTTGAAAATCCCCCAAAACCCATTCTCTTAATCCCTGAAAATATAGGGATTGAGAAAAAGAAACAAAAAGTTTCACTGCCACATGTACTTCTTCAATTGGATTCTGAATTAAATCAGTAATTTCTTTATATGGATAATGCAAAACCAAAATATTAACTAAGCATCAAGAATAGTATATTTGAACTTGTTGTTTTTTTAATTTTTTTTTTTCTTGTTTCAGAACTTTTTTTTGTTTATTTATTTATTTTTATGGCTGGCTCAGCTCGCCCCGAGGGCAGGGCTGGCGCAGCATGTGGTGCCGGGGATTGAACCGCGGTCCCTGAAGCCACCCAAGCTTTCCCAAGCAGGTGCTTTTAGACCACTGAGCCATCCCGACTCATGATAATGTGAACAAGACAGCAAGAGGAGGTACAGCAGCTGTAAAGGTACAGTAGTGGGAGCTCAACAAACACGCTGTAGTAGACCATGTAAAGGGCCCACAGTCAGATGAGCCTCTTCTGGAATGTCACATGCATGAAATGCAACTACTACCACTGATACTACTTAAATTAAATGTCAAAGTTACTTTAAGTAAGTTCAATATATCACAGAGAATAGAGTTCACTTATTGTAAAGTTATATCTCTCTCAAATTGATAGTAAGATAGCTTACTATCTCAAATTGTATCTCAGAGAATATAAATTTGACACAAGGAACTGGGTTTATTTCATGTGTTTTCCTCAACATGAGAAAGCAAAAGAGTAGAAGGTCAAGAACTTAGGCTTGTTCCATCCTTAAAATAAATAAAAGAGAAATCCCAGAGAGTTTCATGTATGCTCCTCACTGGTTAAATGATCTATTAGTAAAAATACCCAAACTCATATGCATAATTTCCACTTCAGTTCCAACTTTTCTTTTATTTGTAATATCAGATTCCTCATTGTCTTTTGATCTTTAAAATGTTCTATTCTTTCTCTTTTTAAAATTATATTTGTTCTGGCTGCTGCAATCCTGGATTCTTGTGTGACCTGATTCTACTCCCCAAGATTTCTACAGTGCTATTAGAATGAGTCAAACAGACTGAAGCAGAGGATCTGTTTTGCTTTGTAGAGCTTGTTGCTACGGAAACTGATCAGTGCTCTCATTCTGTACATTTATACTGTAGCCAGATGCCACAACAATGGTCTGTCTTGGGATAACAAGTTACCACTAGTAAAAATAAGAAAGAAGATGATGGGATATTGCTAAGCAAAAGGTGAACAAAATTGTTAATACTTTTGAAGAGAATGAATTTCACAAGCAAATTGATAGATGACAAACATTAATGTTCAACAGTTGAAACTTTAGATTCTCAAAATACAGTTCTGAATGTCTAGGATAAGACAAGTCAAATTTAAAAACACACAGGGAAGCCGGGCATGGTGGCGCACACCTATAATCCCAGCACTCGGGAGGCTGAGGCAGGAGGATCAGTGCGAGTTTGAGACCAGCCTGGGGTACAAAAGGAAGCTCAAGGCCAGCCTCAACTGCATAGCGAGACCTTGTCTAAAAAAGACAGAGACAAACACACACACACACACACACACACACACACACACAAACACACACACAGATCCTTAAGTATAGATTATACACTCTAATGTTTGAAACTATGAAATTGTAAGACAAAAAATAGGATACCTACTATAAAGGACATAAAGTAATCATCCTTAATAGCAGTGAAAGACAATCTGGAGGCAGATCAGAGGTAAGGGTTGAGACTGTGTCTTTTTGTGCCACCCTCACTTCCAGACTTACTGCTGTAATAACTCTATGGGACTCAAGTGGAGCGTATCCTCTTAGAGGTAAAATGAAAAATAGCTAATACCCTAACAACAACAAACCAACTATAAGAACTAAAAAAATTAAAGCACCAAAAATACATACAATGAAAGTGTAAAAAGAAACTGAAGTGTCTCTGGTGCTTTGATCTTTCTTTCTTTCTTTCTTTCTTTCTTTCTTTCTTTCTTTCTTCCTTTCTTGTATTTTTAGGGAAGGGTCTACAGTGTTCAGGGTCTCACTACTAGATTGGACTACTATTAATCCACCTGTTTACAGCCTCCCAAGAGCTGGGATTACAGGTGCACACTACCATACACAATCTCATTTGCTGTCTCAGCGTACCGCAGGGGTGAGGCTGGCAAGGCAAATAGTGCTAATTGTAAGTGGGAAAAACTGACATAGTTAATAAGACATAATTAAATAAAACGATAAAGTAAAGAACATTGTTGTAATCCAGGTGTGGTAGTGTATGACTATGATTCCCACACTCAGGAAACAGAGATAAGATTATGGTGAGTTCCAAGCCAGTCTGGGTTACATACTGGCTACATACTGGTGAGTTCAAGGTAAGCATGAACTATAATGCAAGACCCTATCTAAAAATGTTGTGGTTAGCGCCGGGCGTGGTGGTGCACGCTTGTAATTCCAGCACTCGGGAGGCTGAGGCAGGAGGATCGGTGCGAGTTCGAGACCAGCCTGGGCTACAAAAGTGAGCTCAGGACCAGCCTCAACTGCATAGCGAGACCCTGTCTCAAAAAGACAAAAAAAAAAAAAAAAAAAAAATGTTGTGGTTATCAAATTGTTAATATAACTCCATTGGTTATTCAGACTGATGATGTATTTGGTCTATACCCATAATAGTTAGCTGATAAACAGATACAACCACCCAATGCGTACATTCGCTTTCTCTAATATGAAGTACGTAAGCTTGAACAACTGCTAAGAGTATGGAGGGAGAATGGGGGAGTGCCATCATGGAAATGGCAAAGTGTGGTACTTAAAGAATCAGTCCTTCTACAGAAATAAGCATAAGCTAAGAAAGAATGAGAAAATCTGCTTTTTTAAAAAAGTTCTGGAATGTAATTCAACATTTACAGCAAACAGGCACTGGTTAATGAAGGAAATGAGGGCAAAATTTACTGGTGAAGTACTGGAGATGGTAGGTGGCCATCCTAGTGCCATTTGTTGGTATTAGGGACTCACATGGACCTTGTTCTCAAGATACTGTGGTGTGTGACTTGACCTGCGAGAGACCAGCAGAGGCTGATCTTTGTTTTGCATTTTCCTCTTGTATTGGAGCAGTTCACCTGTGATAGCAGCATCTTTCTAAAGATTTACAGACACATATATGCCATACCTACCTGGGAGAAGGGTGCTAGATATAAGGGGTAGGCAACACTTAAAATCCTACAATAGAGGAACCTGACAATAATGGTTACCAGGCCAATAGAGGCCGACTAGGTAGGTCATTTATATTTCTGGGAAACTAGAGTATAATGCCCACATGTAGGAATATTCACAAAAGACTCTGGAAGACCCTAGGTTACAACCTCTGGCAGGTTTGTGTACTTTGTGTAGTAGAGGTAAAGCTGAAAGAAAAATTTGAGGCAGTCTGGTTTAGTGTTCAAGGAGTAGCCAAACTGTAAAGACTAGGAGAATATTAGTAGTTTTCACTTTGAATGTGGGTTTTTAAGGATATCTATCAGTTCACTGTTTGATCACAAGAGCTAAAGGAAGTAAAGATAAACAAAACATTTTTTTTTTAACAAAACAGATTTTGATGACTACCTACAACAAGAAATACAGCCTTCACAAAGTAGTTTGGAAAAGTCATAAAAGAAATGGATGACTACAGAGGGAGAATATTACTTCTAGAGTAACCAGACTCTAATAGTCAAAATGCCCAGTGTTTAGTAAACAGATTGTTACATTCAAAACATCTAGTTTATAGTAAAAGAGCACAAGGACTGCAAGAAAATAAGGCCCATTTTCAAGAAAAAAATCAGCAGAACTACTTTTCAGGAATGCCAGACATTGGATTTATTAGATGACGACTTTAAATCAACTATTTTAAATGTATTCACAAGAGCTAAAGGAAATCACAAAGAACAACAAAAAATAGAAAAATGATTATCAAATAAGAATTTCAATAAAGAAAAACTATACAATGAAATCAAATAAAATTATGGAGTTGAAAAATCTAATAGCTGACATGAATTCTTCACCAAGGAGGTTTTTCATCAGGCAGAATAAGAGTTCAGTGAAGTAGAAAAGACAATTTAAATTATGCAATTTGAGCAGTAGAAGAATAAGGAAAAGTGAACATAGTCTAAGGGGGCTGGGGATGCCACTGAGTGTCAACATATGCTTTTATCAGACTGAAAAGAGAGAGAGAGATGATCAGGAAGAATATTGAAAAAATAGTGGCTGGAGAGTTCCCAAATTTGATGAATGATAGTTGTCTACATATTGAAAAAGTTGAATGAACTCTTGAGGATAAATTCAGAGACCCACGCCAAGAAACATTATTATCAAATTTTACTGAAAGCCAAACACAAAAAGATAATCTTATAAACAGCATGAGATAAATGATTCCTAATATGTAAATAGCCCTCAATAAAATTAACATCTGATTTCGGAGATAAATGACTCCTAATATGTAAACAGCCCTCAATAAATTAAAAATCTGATTTCTCATCTAAACCTCAAAGGCTGTTTGGTATTCAGAAAGACAGTGATGTTAAGCTCAAGTGCCTATGTTATAGGGTAAAATTATCACTAATCTTCTCTTCTGGAGGGTTAATAAGTTTGCAGACTAAAAAAAAAAATAGCAAAAAAGGACTACAAAGATAGCCAATATTTTGACCCTAGCCTCTCTAGGTCAATGAGGACTCAGGGCATAAGAGAACCTGTACTATAACATCCTGTAACTTAGTGGTGTCATAAATTTTCTGTTCAAGGAGAATATGGGTCCAAAGAGGAAAGGGATTGATGATGTATAGTGTGGCTAAGGACAGCCACCTAGAAAGAAAACATTCTCTTAGGCTCTTCCAGAGAACAAACTGGTCAAGCAATGTCTGTAACTCATCCAGATCGCTGACACTGACAAAAGTTCTACAAAAATGCTTTACAGGGTTTCAGGGTAAATTTTGAGGAGGTTTGACTGATCTTGTCAGATGCAAAAGTTACATTTTTTGTTATAGGTCTTGCTTTAACTTGGTCTTAACCATTCAGCAAAAAAGTTTAACCACAAGGTATAAAATGTAAAGCCATATTAATATGCTGGGCTGTAAAAGGCTTAAGTCAACAGTTTCTGACACTTTCAGTTCTGTTGATAATCTACTACTATTATGGACTATTGGACTATATATACAACTACTTTCTCTTAGTTTGATGAGAAGAAATATTTGTACTATTAGTATTTAGAAAAGTAATCATGTTGCATCTTGTACTTGGAACAACTACTATAGTGACAATAATATACACTGTATTATTGTGGCTATCCTACTATGTTTTGAAATTGTCTCATTGTCATTTCTTTCTTATTAAAATTAATAAAATTAATAAAAAATGAACCACAAAAACTAAAAGTGTTTTAGTTTAGTCGAAAACTAAATTTCGAGTGCTGAAATAAACAGATGAACAAACAAAAATTGTATATTTGGCAAAACAATCTTTTAAAAATGAAAAGGAAATTAAGACATTCCTAGGTAAACAAAAGCTAGAGAAGCTTATCACTCACACACCTGCCATTAACTACCTCCTTCCTAAAAATGTTTGGGGAAGTCCTTGAGACTGAAAATAAGGGAAACTGTAGCCATATGGAGGAACAAAGACTATAGTTAAAGTAACTATATGGATACCACTATCAAGGATATGTTAATGATAGTAAGAAAACATGGATTAATGTATCACACAACAATTCCACTGCCAGGTATACAAAGACTGAAACTAAATCCACGCACAAGTACAGTCTGAGGAGCACTTTTCACAAAGCAAAAAGGCAGAAATAGCTCAAATGGATGAATCAATAAACAAACCTTGGTATATACATATGATGGAGTATTATTTAACCACAGTAAGAATGAATCATTAATACATGCTATGATGTGGATGAATAATCACTATTAAACAGACTGAAAGGTCACATATGTATGAATCCACTTAAATAGAGTGTCTACGATAATAAATCCACAGAGACAAAAAAACAAAAGTGAAGTGAACTAGGAAGAATGGAGTTGCCATGAAATGAAAGTGGATGATGGTGTTTGGAAAAAACTTTTGAAAATAGCAGGCCTAACATACCTCCCAGATGAACAAATGGAAATGTCTAGTGGGCAATTTGATGTAAAAGGCAGAAATTTAAAGGGACATAATCTTGAAGTCTATACACTACTGACTATGATGTTGTCCTGATTGTATTCTGAAGACTACATGCACATACTCAACTGCTTAATATCTTCATGTAGGTAAGCAATCTAAGTAGGAAAAGTAATTTTAGTTCTGTCGATAGTTAAACTTTGATTATCTCTTAATCCCAAATCTGTTTTCTTAGTTTCATAAATGCTACCACTATTGTACCTTGTGATGAAAGCCAAAACCTAAGATTCTTGATTTTTCTTTTTCCTCCATGTTGAAGTATAACTCAAGGATAAGTTTTGTTCGGTCTGTTTTAAATGATTCAATATCCTACTCTTTTTCCCTACTTTTATCCTAGTCCAAACCATGCTTACCTTTTACTTGGAATCCTAACAAGAGAATCATAACTTGTTTCTTTCCTTGCTATCACATAGCAGCCAAGATGAGCATGTAAAACATCAATCAGATTATATGTGGTACATGAATTAGATCACAGCTGGGTGTCATGGCAATCACTAAATACTTGTTGGAGAATGAATGAATAACATGTATATGTCTAAACAACACTTGTACACTTTTTCTGCAAAGGACTAGAGAGTATTTTCATTTTTGCTGCCTATGTTGTCTTTGCTGAAATTACTCAATTTGACTATTATGGTGTAAAAGTGCCTGTAGGCATGGCATGAACATGGTTATGTTCAATAATACTTTACATACAAAAACAGGTGGTGGTAGAAAGGTTAACAAAGGTAACTCTGAATAAGTAATTTAAGGATAACAACATACAATGTATTAACCATTAGTATTAATCATTGTTATTCTATTATCTTGTTTTGAAATGTTTTATTCTTTTTTCACCTTGAAACAAAATTTTAAAGGAATAAAATTTAAACTTTGTAATGACTATTACTCTTAGTGTTACTACTGGAATAAAAACTATCTACACTTCTCAATAGTCTACAGGGTCCTTTAAGACCTGACATTTATCTTTCCTGACTCATATTATCTGTCTCTTTTACTACTTTCCTGTTAACTTGTTAAATGCTTTTTGGTATTTTCTCAGCTAAACTAAATTTTTTTTTACTTCTCCCTAGACCTTTGCTCTTTTCGTCTTGCATAGCTTATTTCTCACATGCCCTACCTCCTCACTAGATCCCTCCTTGCCAGTCTACCTGCTTTTCCAGTCTCCATGATTCCAGGACCACTTCACAATATTCATTATTTATTACTTATTTTTGTTTACTTGTTTATCATTATTTGTTTTATCCTTCCACTAGGATTTTTCTTATTGCATTGCTTTCTCCTTAGTGATGAGTCCAAGCTCATAAGTAGATAATAAGTATGTGATAGATAAGTGCCTGAAAATGATAGTATTTTAGAAATACAAAATGCTATTCAAATAGCAGTTTTTTTTTTAATGGAAAGAAAGAGATGGGGGATGGGAAAAAAGACACGTCGGTAAAGACATCATTGGCTTAGAAAATACTGGATTTGAATCCTTAGAAAAATATCTCAGTACCTGAAAGCTTTAGTTGTCTTTTTTCTAAAAGAAAAAAAAAAAAAATGTACTATACTAATAAAAAGTTTTAAAAATTAGGAAAATACTACAAAGCAGCATAAAAAGTGTCAACACCTGCAAGTTTGTGGGAAATCATGAGGTAATCCAGAAAAAAATACTAATGAGCATCAATGTTAGTCCAAATTTTCCATTTCTACTTTAATGACTTTTTTTTTTTTTTTTTTTTTTTTTTTTTTT